>OX155955.1:6126561-6204061 GCA_944548615.1 Micropterix aruncella
AACGCTACTTCTTATTAACGTTTATAACAGTTCTGCACACTGCAGTTCTGCACGCATCTGAAGAGACAGCAACTTCGAACAATCTACTTAGATCGTCCTCATTTTCGGCGCTTTAGGATCGCTTCGTTGCTTTCCTTGTGGTTGTTTTAGCGCCAAGAATTTTGACTCGGCGACCTAAAGCACAGAATTGTCCTACCACGATTCGTTTGTTACAGTCTTATTCAAATACGCTTATTAATATTTAGTACGTACCAAGGCCGGCTTAAAATAATCCTTATGCAGTAACGCGTATTATATTAAGTAGTCTCTAACTACAACATTTTGAGATTTAAGTATGACTAGCGCGCCCTCTGGTGGACCGATTTTAACTACAATCTTTCCAACTCTTGCCATGACTCAATGAGGCCTGTATTCCAAATTTCAGCTCAATGGGATAAAGCGTTTAGGCGCTATCGCGGAGGAATACACACACACACACACACACTAGACACACACACATACAGACGGACTTCATTCTGGATATAGTACTAATCATCTCGGAGGGGGGGGGGGCAAAAATGAATATTTCCGCCATCTCAAAAAAAAAAATGCGCGTTCACAATACTTTCCCTTAATTTTGTAGTTGTATCCCAGAGTCAGGGTAATGAAACGCAATTTATTGATGAATGACGGGATTCTCTGGTATAAACTACAAAATTAGGCATTTTTGGTAAATATAAAAATATATATATATTTGCAATTTCCTGCGGTTTACGATCCCTTCCCAGCCCGCGACGCGATGCTTGACAAGCATGCTTGATCGTCTAGAGAGCCCCTTACGGCCCAGCAGCAAAATATTTCAATGGCCACTCAATATAATAATAAAAGTGCAACGTGTTGCCAGACGTAAAAATTGGTCCCGGTACTAAAGAAGTATCACTTCGTCCTGGTACTAAAGTGAACTTAGAATAGGTTCACTGAATCCGGCGTTAATTCCGAATTTACAACCTTGGTACCGGTATTACGCGATGACTCTGAATAAGAATGTAAAGAGATTCCGTGGGCTATTTCTGGATAGGTACGCCAAACGGCGGGTATAGCGATTATGTCACAACATTGTGAACTTCGGTTAGTAGGCAGGGACGTGTGAGACGTCATTTGGACGTTTTTGATCATGACTTGTGTCGAAGTGTTGATCATGATTGTGTCGAAGAATGAATCTATATGTCTCATCTATCCGGGAGTTAATAGGCCCATGCTGAGAAAGACCCATTCTGTTCAGGGTTGGTCATACTCACGGGTCAACACCTATCCGACGACCTCCACGCATGAAGTGAGAGCCTGGGTAGGACTCTGGCCTTATGGTCAGTTTCCCCTGGGAATCAAACTTCTGGCGCTCCTAAACGGTCTGCGCACCGTGCGGCGTAAGCCAATCGACTGTGCACTCTGACCAACAGTCGGGGGAGTCTGGAAGCAGTACTGTTTCCTATAGAGCGGGGGTGGTTGCGGACCTTACGGCGACTGCTCTTGAAACGACCATCGGCTATCCGATCCTGGGTGAACAGCCGAGCAAAGGACGCTGTGGTCCGCGAAAAATTCGGTATACACCGTTTCACCGCTTCGTAAGGGAGAGGACCGCGCAAGCGACCTCGAACTCGTAACCAATCGAGAGACCGGAGTAATCTTGTCACAATTGGAAGTAAGGGCGTGAGTGTCGGCCCGCCAGGTAACATTCCTGGCTATCTCGCGGTTAAGGCGTTGGCCTCTTACGGGCTTGTGTCATAGCTAGATGGTGGACTGTTTCGTCCCCAAGTCTTCTACGCTCACTCCAGGGAGATAGAACGACTAATCGTTAAAACTTCCTGAGGTGACGGGCTCGCCTGCTGTAGTCGACAACCCACATCTATCCGAAACTTCACAACAGACCGATACGCAGGTTATACGGATAGGTAAATCACCACCTATTCCAGTTTAAAAATAAAAATATACTGTATATTAGGGGATTCAGACACCAGCCATCGGTAAATCATGATATTTAAAATTTTACGGTGTTTGTATGCGCTGACCGAAATCATAATCATTTTTTTTTAGAATAAATAATCACCGCGTTGTCTGGCCGTAAACAAACCGCCTACTGGCAGATTTCGATATCATGATGAGTGCATATTATTATTCTATAATAAAGACTAGATAAGCTCTGGCGTATTTCCCATAACATATAGATTATTGTTACATAAAACTCACGTCACGGGAAACTTTAGAATTTTATCTAACTATTAGTATAACATTAGTAGTTACAACCTTGTAATTATACCTTTACTTTGATTACGAAATGGGATTTTTAGGATTATATCCTTCCCTAAGATCGGTAAATACATTACATTATTCCAATATCAGAATTGGCATCGAAAAGGATTGACCAACTTGTGGCAGTCAAAATGAAGATCTTTCTGATTTAACGTTATGTGATGTGGATGGGGTTCATCCAGTATTACTTTAACACTTTACGTGCTGGCGCCTACCAGATATCTCACGTCCGAATCTTCGGCTGTAAACATTCCGCACGGTATGCGAAATGTGTCGGCTCTCGGGCGCCCTAACTGCGCGAGTTACGCATCCGAAGTAAACAACCAATTTTATTATAGAGAAGAGGAGTAAAACTGTATCAAGGTCGCTCGTGACGTCATCGCAGTCAGCGCCGATATGGCACGAAAGACGTTCGGTCGGCTGTTCGCCTCGTACGTCTTGGGTGCGGCTGACCTAGGGTAAGCCCGAATAAGCCCGCCGATGAAATCCTAGGTAGCGAAACCAGAGGATTCATCGTGAAGCTACACATAGAATGGACGAAGGTAACAATAGATATAGACGAAAATTGAAAGATGTATTCACGATGCGTGGATGTGCTCCCTCGCGCCCTTCTTACCAGCTTTGTAAAGATTTTTGTAACATCTGTAGCCACGTTGTAACACTGGTTCCCGTCAGATCACGGAAGTTAAACAGCGTCGGGCGTGGTCAGTACTTAAATGAAGGACCGCCTGAGTACTGCCACGTGATGTTATAAAAGCCAGCCGCCCGTAAGATAATTGGTGGGCCGCTGCCGTAGGAGGTGGTATAAAGGCTAAAAAAGTCTTAAAAATTTTAAAATATGGTTTTGTACTTACTAACCTACTTATTATTCACCATTATCCATTATACTTTTTTATGATGCGCTTTTATGATAGCTACAGAGAAACATCACGAGTTTACGAAATCGCTGGTTTTTATTTATTTTGTTTTATTTGATAATCAAAAGTTATTAATAATTACACATCCAGTTGGGTCCCCATCCCAAGTGGTGTTCCTCAAGGATCTTTACTAGGTCCTTTGCTTTTTATCATTTTTATCAACGATATTGACAGGTGTTTCCGTTATTCACACCTTCTTAGCTTCGCCGATGATATGAAGATTTTCAAGACGATTCTATCTCCTGTCGACACTCTACTACTTCAAGCCGACCTTGAACGCCTCGAGCGCTATTGTACCTGGAACCACTTAGATTTAAATCCATCCAAATGTAGTGTGGTCACTTTTACTCGAAAGCGAAATATTGTATTACACGACTATGTCCTAAAAGGTACCAAGTTACAAAGGGACTCTATCATTCGTGACCTCGGTGTGTACCACGACTCCAAGCTGCTCTTCGACACTCATGTAGACAAAATAGTTAAAAAGGCTTCCAGAGCTCTTGGATTCGTTATGCGCAGTACCAAAGATTTTAAATCCATTAAAACTCTTAAAATTCTTTACTGTACTCTGGTACGTAGCAACCTGGAATATGCATCTCAAATATGGAACCCTATGTACTTTAAATACTCCAATCGCATCGAGGGCATCCAAAGGAAGTTCCTTAAATACTTATGTTTCCGTACCAAAGACAAATACAGCTCAGACGACTATGTCAAATTATGTAAAAAACACCACCTGCTTCCACTAGCAAAACGGCGAGAAATCGGTGACCTCACTTTTTTGCAAAAAATTGCCCAAGGTTCTTTAGATTGTACCGAACTTTTATCATACCTATCTTTTAATGCCCCGGTTAAATCCATGAGACACACCATCCCAATTCGGCTACCTGTTGTTACATCTAATTACATGCAAAACACCTATATGTGGCGTGCGAGTAACAACCTCAATAAACTGATTTGCGGCGACGTTGATATCGATCTTTTTAGCACTAGTGTTGTATCAGCGAGACGTATCCTCAGCAACAATTTCTTTTAGTACCTACTCTTCTGCCTTTCTTTATTGTTATTATTTTTTTGTATTCGATTTCTCGATATTGTTTTTTTGCCTTCTTGTCCCTTTTGTTTAATTTTTATTTGCGTTTTGTAAATTTATAGTACCGGACCCTGCCAAGCGTTTTTGCTGGCAATTCCATATTCTCTAAACTGTTTCTATATGTGAGAACCTGTTATTGGCTATCATTTATTATTTGAGTTGTTATTTAATATTTTATATGGCTGTTGGTTTTCCTTAAAATAAATAAATAAATAAATAAATAAATAAAAATACTGATATACAAAATAATGATACTGATAAAGAAAATATTAGCAATATATACATTCTTATGAGATTCTACGGTTACATAACTGCATTAATATCCTTTTTACCTGCAGTAATATCCTTTTTACTTTTTACTTTTTTCCTCATATTTGACAGCATATTTAAAAAAATTCTCAACTATAAATATTAATTATAATTGTTAAATGTAGTGAATAAAGTGCAATTATGCAGTCTAGATTAACCTGCGGTTGACACAGAACGCGTCCCGAATGTACCTACTCGATCGCCGTTATCCATATAATGGGAAGCAAAAATATATAGCAAAGACCGAGTCAATGGCGGTATAACCATTCCCACCTGGGCAACCGGTTGAAGAGGTCTCAGCGGCCAAAGGTCCTAAATAGACCTAAAATGTCTGGTTATTATTTAATATCGTTAGCGGATCAAGACGATTTATTCCGACTGTTAGAGCCGCGAAATAGGTGATTAACCTTCCTTTTCAAAACGATTAGCAGCGCGTCGTCCTTAACGACACTTTTGCCAAATAAGATTTCGTCGACTTTACGTGGTTATGAGATTATACGGTTACGTAACTGCATTAATATTATTTTTGCACGAGTTCACATAATTAGTGTAACAATGAAGGAACAATTTGACGTTAACTGATAACGAAGGTAAGGTTAAACTTCAGAAAAATATGAAGGTGATTAAAATTACAGTATGTTTAAAAGTGTTCGGCTCGATTGTCATATCGGTTTCTGTAATCCGGGTTTCGAAGATTTCTATTTGTGACATTAAAAGATATTTTTTTCCTAATACAAGAGGTATCAAATTTGTAATTTAAAATGTTGTGTAGTTATAATATGTTTCTAAGTCTGCCACCAGCCACACTGTAGAGTTGCCACGTACAATTACCGAACACTTCACCCCAGGAAGGTATAACGATATTGATCGTTCTTTCAACCTGAAGGGGACGTAGAGACTTTGGGACGAAACAGTCCACCGTCTAGCTACATCAACATGCCCGTCAGAGGCACTGGCAAGAGAATCCAGCGGACCGACCACGCGCCCTGATCGCCAGATTTGACCGGATTTCTCCGTCCCCCTGTTTGGTCACAGGTCCAAAGTCGCTTGCGCGGCAAATTCCTGGTGTTAATTCAGCGATAATTGAAATCGAATTTATTGCGTACCGTGGCGTCCATTGCCCGTCTTTCTCTCGGGATCGGGTGGACAACAGGTCAGTTCAAGAGTGGGTGACATCAGGTCAGCATCCACTCCCGCAGCTTAGGAAACAGTATATCGCTCCCAGACTCCTTCCCAGTATATCGTTCCCAGAGTTAATCAAATCAAATCAAATCAAATAATTTGTTGTCCAAAAAACTAATACATAGTTGTATAGACAATTATATTATTAGACAGTTATTCGCCGGAGTGCGCAGTTGATTGAATGACGGCGCACGGTGCGCAAACCGCTAAATTAGCGCCCGAAGGTCATCATCCTGGGGAAACTGATCCACCATGCATGCAATGAGAGGCAGGGGAAACAGAGTCCTTACCGTGGTAGACCCTCTTCAAGGAGGCTATGGATAGGAGCTGAACCGTGAGTTGAACCGACCAGAAATAACGAGCAAGTCTTAATGGCCCAACTGCACGATAACCATTAACTACCCAGCCACCGGCCACAATCACACCGGCCATACATTTTATATGTTCGAAGACCGTTGGAGGTCTGTCTGTATATTTTATTGATTACTACTTAGTGACCGCATGTGCAGTACTTATAGCGTTAGTGGGTGTGTCGCGAATGCAATCATACATGCCTACGTATATCGATAATAATACGTATATGAGCGGTGTAAGGTCGTCGCTGTTTCTCTTATCGATATTCATTGAACGCAGTAGGCTATGCGAGTACAAGTTGGGTAACATGTTTTCACTCGATAGCTCCTCTGGCATCGCTGAGTAGCGCGATTGGTAACACTTGAAAGTCCCGAAAAGCTCAGAACGAGGATGTCCACTAGGTTAACAGTAATAAATAGTATCTAAGTTATTGTACAAGAAATTTTCATCAGTAAGGTTTTTGAATATCAGAAATATATCTGATAGTTTGGGATGTCCAGTTATATTGCACAGTGGTTAGATTGCACGGCCCGAGAGATTGCACAGGGAGGATAACCATTTCCGACGACTGAAATGAAGAGCAGAGTTCCACAGGGAAGCATCCTGGGACCAACCCTTTTCAACCTGCCATCTGTAGTAGCGCACTCCAGTATAACTTTCTATGCAGATGACAACAGAATAAGCTTTGCAGATGCAAAAATAGAGAATGTAGTGAAAATTGAAACTGTGAATTGGCTCTGTAGATACCCGGTTCCAGAAAAATAATCGGTCTTTTAACACATCTAAGACAGTATCTATCTTCCTATCTAGTCGGAAAAAGGCTATGGATAGTTATATATAATTATCGGTGCAAACACAGTAGCCAATATTAAAATCCATAAATTTCTTGGTTTAGCTTTAGATAAAAACTTAAGATGGAATGCTCACGGAGAGGAATTAGGCGAAAGACTTTCCAGCACCTGTTTCTTACTATGGCAAATACGGAAATTTATCAGCCTTAAATACACCAAAATAATATAGGTATTTTGATTATTTCGAGTCAATTCTTCGTTACGGGATCCCCTTCTGGTCGCAGTGTGCCGCAGTTTTAAGGCAACCTATTTTTCTTCTCCAAAAACGAGCCATCACAATTATTTGATCAACCTTAACCGTACTGAATTACTTCAAAAATCCCAGTATTCTCACTCTACCATCACTATATATATATATATATTTTAATGCATAAAGTTAGTATTAAAAAATATAGGAAAGTTAAAGACCCAAAAGGAGATTCACTCTCATTTCACCAGAGGTAGGCACAATTTAATACTACCCTGTTCATGTTTGGAATTATTCAAAAGGGATCCAAATTACGTTGGAATTGTGTGTTACAATAAAATGCCTGAAAATATTAAAATTATATGTAAAGACGGAACAATAACCCAGTTTATATCAAAATTAAAAGGCTACCTTATTGAGAGATAATTATATTATATAATATCAACGATCATATAATATCGTATCGATCATATCGATCATATAATATAATATCAATTGTATTATATAATATCAAATTAGATGAATGTCAGTTTTCATAACGATATTTTTTTTAACTTGACTTTTTTACTATGTATTGACTATTATGCTATTATTACTATTATTGCAAATTGCCTCCGATAATTAATTGTATTTCTTATTTGTAGGACCATTTAATTTAATATTTCATGTCAACTCAAACTGTAGTTTTAAGTATCTAATACGATTATTATCAATTGTGTGGTGAGTCTTTTAAGGCGACATGAGACCATTTTAGGGTTTGACCAATAAAAATCCAGCGTCGACGATCGCAGCGCTAGCACAGAATAACTATCTTTACGCAGTTGTGGTATGAGGGTGTTAATGGCAAAGCATATTTAGCGTAACTCTCAGAGCGCTCTCACGTTTTAATTAATTTAGGGCCTAAATAAAAAATGTGGCTAAGTGCTGCCCTAGAGAATTAACCAGTCAATATTATGAAATTATAATAAAACACACTCACCGCTTACATTGTAGGAGTAAACGCACCTGAAAGTTTTCGAAGTCAGTTTATAGCCGTAATGTCCAAGGCAATGAGCAACTTTTTTGAGTCCAAATTTTAAATTGGTTCCTTATTGAGGGATTCACTTAGAAACTTTTTTAAATTATTGCTTATATTTAAAAAAAAACTAAAATTCTTCTGATATGGTCGTTTCCAGGTATCATGTCGCCGTAAGAAACATTTAGTATCAATTTTTAAATATTAAGTGGCTACATAATGTACTGTGTCTAAACAACTAACTATGTAAAAGTTTTGAAGACAATATATGTGATTTTATTTGATTTGGTCATTAAAAAAACCACGACTAATTTAGATTAAAAACTACAAATCATCGCAAAAACCGCAAAACATCGCACTTATCTAGAGAGAGATAAATTCTTTCAGTGTCGTGCAGTTCAATCAGCCTCAATTGCCCAAGCCTCCTGGTTTTACCATATAAGTAGATAAGTAAGTGGGAGCGCCGTGTATCCATCCATCCAACAACGAGTAGCGACCACTTAGTTTTGATTTGCTGCCAAGCTTGGGCAAAGTGACAACGTTCGTCGGCCGACGCCACATTGTTCACAGCAGCAGCTGCATGAGCTAACTCTAAAATGGTTTCTAACACTAACTACGTACAGCCAAACATTGATGGCAACGCCCACAACTTCAAAATTGCATAAACGTTGCAGTAACTTCGTGTTGGAAATTTCAGATTGAATTACGTCCTTACCTATGAAGTTGCCATTCTATAATAGAGTTGAAGCCAACAGTTATAAATGAAAATTACATTTAATTATTCTATGTAAATATTGTCTCCTATTATCATAAATTGTGTGATACTTCGGGTAAGAACGACATTCGCATAAAGGCAGGCTTGCCACGTTGCACCCTGAATGTAAAATAAACTTGAATTTTAATAGTTTCAAAATATATATTTTTAGAGCATTCACAATAGTTT
Source organism: Micropterix aruncella (assembly GCA_944548615.1). Classification (NCBI taxonomy): domain Eukaryota; kingdom Metazoa; phylum Arthropoda; class Insecta; order Lepidoptera; family Micropterigidae; genus Micropterix; species Micropterix aruncella. Next base: position 6,135,699 of record OX155955.1, read on the forward strand.
CCCTCCTCGTTGGTTGGTGAGCTTCGAAAGTAAAGTATAGAAACAGTAGCTATATTCTATACGAAGTTTTATTAGGAATTATATGGTAGATATTTTCAACCACTTTCCCATAATAAAAAAAATAAAACAAGTTTTTTCTGACAATAGCGCGGAGCGCGGGCCAGCGAGGCCCTCTGTTAAGGGATAGAAAAACAGAGAGAGAGAGAGAAAGAGAGAGAGGGCGAGAGGGCGACGGGAAGGGCGACGGGAAGGGCGCGGGGAGGGGGGAAGGAGGGAGGGAGGGTGGGAGGGAGGGAGAGAGGGAGGGAGGGAAAGAGGGAAAGAGGGAGGGAGAGGGAGAGAGGGATGGAGGGAGGGAGGGAGAGAGATAGGGAGTGAGAGAGAGGGAGGAAAGGAGAGGGAGAGAGACAGAGAGAAAATATATCCGATCTATATCCAACGAGAGAAAGCCAAACGATTAATCCCTCAAATGTGAGGCGTCCAATAATGGATGCCTTGGCAAAATGTATACAAAATGTATATAAATTTATATAAATGTAAATATAAATGTAAATGTGCGCCGCTCTATAGTAATCCGCTCTATAGTAATGCTATAGCTCTATAGTAAACCCCGCTCTATGTAAATGTCAATGTAAATGTAAATATAAATTTATATACATTTTGCCGTAGGCAAACCCGAGCTAATCGCCAGTCATTTGTGGGGTTAACTCATTTTGGAAAAGGAATAACATTATACGTTGGATTATACGCTAGGTAATTTGAATTTGGAATTTCAACTCAAACTAAAGATATATTAGTTAGTTGAAACTCGCTAGGTAAAAAAACTACAATTTAATATGTCGTGCCAGTCGTGCCTGCTGGTTGCCATGGTAACCTATATCTTCTCTGGTTGCCACAGTAACGTATAATATTTTGTATCGTGTTTGATTCGGCGTCCAGTCATTATAATGTGCGGCGGATATTTATTCCGAGTCATTTTATAACAATATCGAACCCAATCCTAACCTCTTACGTGTTGTATGGCCGTCTCTTTCTTTCGGTAAAGCGACGTGTTGCTCACACGACGGCATTCGGGGCGGATGTAAGATTTGTATCCCTTTTACACTGTCGCTTGGTTGGAGGTATCTTGACCGTAGTTGCACAGTATATTGTAACGTCGCCACACATTCCTGACATAGTTTTTTGTGTAGAATAAATATTCTGTAGGATAAATCGTAATATCACCGACCATAAATTGCGCATTGTAGGGAATTACCATCTTTGACTAATAAAAACTAACCTTATATATTGTACACCGGGTGACTGGGTAAACTAGTTTCGCATTTCTAAGGGTCATTGTGTACATTAAACTAAAGCAAAACAAATACGTTTTTTTTTTAATTTTGAGGTTTATTGTGAAAAACATATGTTGGGATATTATGAGATTAAATTGTGCAGAAGGTAATTGTACGTAAAAAATGGAATTTAAAGTTTTATGCAACTTTTTGATTTATACGTTTGTTACTGAAAAAATATTAATATCCGAAAGTACACAAAAAACGCTATTCCTTGATTACAAAGGCTTACGTATAAAAAAAAGTTATATAAGACTTTTAAGTCAGTTTTTTGTGTAGAATAATATGTGGTACAAAATAATTTCCTAATATTCACTAACACGTTTTTCATAAAAATATAAATTTAAAAAAATTATTTTGTTTAGTTTGTCAGAATCACTCGTTTACCCAGTCACCCTGTATATGTGTGCGGCACCGCGGTAATCCCATTATTGCCATTGTCTAACTCTGTACAAAGATGTTAGAGGACATCCTGAAAACCTAAATTGAAAGACCAGACAGCAGAGCTCTTCTTAGTAGTGTTTGTTGTGTTTGTTGAAGACATTAGCAATAAAATAAGAATCCTTATCAAAATAAATTAATCTATTATCACGGGTGTTAAATAGAGATAAAATTAGCCATTTATTGAAAGTTTTTTGGTGGTATATTTATAGAGATATCTTGAAATTAGTGACGCGTGCAAGCACCTCGAAATACCTAGGTCAGCGTACAGCGGAAGGCGGCGCGGGTGGCGAGGAACAAGAGTCGTACGTCTACGAGATAGGCAGCCTGCATTTGAGTTCGAGCTCCTTTTAGGGCCAGGGGCAAGGAAATTTTGAACTTTATATCAAAGTGACCATTTTCATTGATCACATTTTATGCGTAACAAATTCCCATGAAATGGATATAACGGGCATTCTCGGCTGTGCGCGTCGCGCACCACCAAAATCCAGGTCATTTCGCGGTAACAGTGTTTATAGCCTGCGATATAAATATGGGAAAGAGGGGCCTTTGATGCTTGGCTGGATTTTCTGCTGATCGCCCGACGTCCTTGTCGGCGGGGGTGGCCATCTGTGACGTCATCTCATTCACGGCAATTCTATAAATGAAACCTTTTGCGCATTTTTTAAAACAACGTCATACTAGCCGTGACGTAATGAACGGTCTAAAATGGCCTACTCATTCACTTACGATCGAATGAGTAAACAACATGGGGGTTCAGATTTGAAAATTGTTTCAAAAATTCACTGAAAAACTGGAATTTTCGGTTCGTTTGAACATTAGTTAACTTTGAAAAACGTCTTTAAGCTGCCGGTTTCTTCGAATGGCCAACAACCAGAATTTCTTTTTTTTCTCAAATCGAGACGTTTGAAGATCTATGTAGTCTCGACTATTGTTTACTTAGTCTAAACTAGGTAAGCAAGGTAAGGTAGGACTCTGTGAGTGTGTGTGTGCGTGCGTATGCAAAAATCATTTATTAAGATTTTTTAAGCTTTATGCGAATCTCTGTAATGACATACGGCATCCTCGGATGAGCAGCATGTGGAAAGACCTATTTTGAGAAAATGAGCTTTGTCCAAAGGGAAATTCGTCTGTCCTACAAATTCGAATAATGTTGAGAAAACTGAAATCACCCACCAGACAGACAAGTGAATGACTCACCGTTACACAAAACAAAAAAAAAGAAAATATTTTTTGTTATTAGGCAGTGTTTGCTTATATGACATTATTTTACATCAAAAAATGTGTCGAAAGTCGTCTAAACTTAAGAAAAAAATACTGAATATTGCAAAGTTGATCTTAGAGGATGTTTTATGTTTGCAACATTTTTAGCTCAGTTTTTTGTGTGAAAAAACATAATAAATACCAAAAACATCAAATAATAAAAAACTTTAAAATTTCCTTGATTAGTTTTATGTACAGAATCATCCACTGGACGGGTGTTCACTAATAAAAACTAACCCTGTAATGTAAGTCGCGCTCGACCCCACTTCTGATAATAAATCAATTTCAATTTAGCCGTCGTATTTACGTATTTATACGATTTATATTTATTTATTTATACGATTTATATTTGAGTATTTATACGTCGTATTTATCCGTCAAAGCGGCCAATGATTTATTTGTTTATTTATCTATTTATATAGTAAAGCACGAGATACACATTACTGCACCATAGCAAAATATTCGTAGCAACCAGTAGCAAAAAAGAAAGCCCTCTGAAGCATCTTGGTCACTAGGTCAACGCCGCCTCTCTAGGCGTAGGCCTGTACTAAGGCAGGCGTACCAGAAAATTGTTTTTACCTGTGCACACGTTTGATTTTAATTTACAGAAAAAACGAAAGAAATCAGTGAGGTGCTAATAAGTATTATATGATTATTAGTCTACTGCTGTACTGTCAGTAGTGATGTATTTATAAGTAACAAACAAGAAACGCATAGAAACAAATCGATACCTCCTACGTATAGTATTGTAACTATTAAAAATGGTATTTCTGTTTTTTTTTTCATAAATAGCATTTATTTATGGTATACTTAAAACTAATGTACATTGCTTTAAATAAATAAATAAAATAAATTTAACGAAATTCCGGTTTTCAAATTAAATGGTACTTATAGTGCGAATTTCGGAATTTTGTTAAGTTAGTTTTAAGAGTATACCATAAATGAATGCGATTTATAAAAAAAATCAGAAATACCATTTTTAATAGTTACAATACTATACGTAGGAGGTATCGAAATTGTAAACGAAATGAAATCTCGTAATCTCTACGATATGTCATATTCCTGCTAAGGCTTTAGGCTTCTTCCGCATAAAGACAATAACAAATCGTCTAGCATTACACAGAGCGTCGCGTTGTAGTAAATGGTTCGAACATACGGCCAGATGATTGACGCATCCCATTTGAGCGTTTTTAGGTACCTAATACAATTTGTGGAAGAATAGGAACGACGTTGGTTCGGGTGAGCGAGAGCTGTAAAGGCACCCGCCGACACAAAGTGATATGATCCCACGATCATCTATACTCATATTATAAAGAAATAATGTTTGTAAGTTGGTATGTTTGTAAGTTTGTAAGTTTGTATGTAATCTCCGAAACTACACATCCGATTTCAAAAATTCTTTTACTAATGGAAAGCTTCATTATCTACGAGTGCTATAGGCTATATTTACAGGCTATATAACATTGTATTTCACTCACGATTCAGTAATCATCGTTTTGGTTATTTATTATTAATTATATTGTCGATAAACATTTATTATGTCGATAAACCAAAATAAGGTCGTTTTCCAAAAAATGTGGCATAATTTTTTTTTTAAATTTATTTTTTTAAATTATTTTTCTCTAATCTCATACCATAGAAACTGTTAGGCATTGTATGCGACTGTACTTCGCGATAATCAGCACGATACCGACTCGAGCTGACAGGCCGGCGCTGATTAGTATGAGAAGAAAACGCCTATGATCGTGCGAAAAGTCGATTTTGAGATTCACGCTTTGAAGTCCTAGGAACCCTAAACAGTAGTTCTTAAAAATGGTGTCCGGTGTCGGGTAGCTACAAAAGGGTAGCTTCCACAGCAAATAAAAAAAAATAGTTTTTCTCAAAACGGCTCTAATTATTTTGATAAAAACTTTGTGGTAAGTTTATATTTATGAATAGGATACTATTATAGTTGGTTGTTCCGGTTGTTGCGGTAAAACTCTGTTTTTTTCAATATATGGGGCGAATATTGTCAGACCATTTATTTTTATCAAGGGAAAAATAGAAGTCTATGCAAAATGGTGCTTTATTTCCCTTTGTGAAAAAACCTTGTAAGTATTGCTTTTTTAGATATTCGCTGCTAACGAGCCGGGAAATTAATTATTGTTGAGATAAATTAGAAGCTTCTCTGGTAAAATTAATGGCTGAAAAGCGAGTTTTCAAATACTACGATAATTTGGATGATGTTCTCTATATTTACGAAATTCAGAAAGGACGTTTTATTACAGTCCGTCCCTATTTGTCGGGTGTCGGACCCGATTTTTAATCGGATGTCGGTGCCTCTGTTCCCACTTGTCGGGTGCATCGAGTCCGATTTTTAATCGGATGTCGCCGCTCTGTTCACAAGTGTCATGTGTCGGATCCGATTTGGAGTCAATCACTCTCTAGGAGGTGACTGCGCGATGGACGTCGACGAAGCTGTCGCGGTCGCGGTCGCGTTTGTGTTTTCGGTCGCGTTTGCGTTTTCGGTCGCGTTTGCGATTGCGGTAGCGTTTGCGTTTGCGGTCGCGTTTACTGTCGTTTCAGCATTTGCGGTCGCGTTTTCAGTCGCGGCCGCGTTCGCGTGTGCGGTGGCGTCTGCGGTCGCGTCTTCGGTCGCGTTTGCGGTCACGTCGCTCCGACCACACCGACCGCACCGACCGACGAAAAACGCAAAACTGAAGTTGACCGCTGTCGAGAATATGAATCGCAAACGTTTATCGTCAATCGTGACAAACGATTGAAACTAATCAATCGTTAGTCGCCGATTGACGATTAAACGAATCAATTAATTGTTTAGTCGTCAATCGCGATTAACGTATTCAATCGTCAATCGTTAGTCGAGTTTTTTTATTTTTATTATTTAGGTAAAAACAGTCATATACAGTTGTGTGAAAACATACATAAAACAAATAGACCTATATTACCATTATTTTCTACAAAACATTATAAATAGTAGCAAAAAGAAATAAAATAAATAAATTAACCAAGAACTAATGCAAACAAAAAAAAAACGTTATACTCAATAACAAATTTAACAATTAGTTAATGCGACTACACACCAACTTAATAATAAATTAAACTATGAGCTAATGCAACAACAAATCGCCTATTTTTTCCTAAAAATAACCAACATGGCGGAAAATATGTCGAGGTCATTCAAAGCTTTATTATAATGTAAACAGGACCGTCTGAATAAGGTTTTTTCGCGTAGTTGTAAAAAAACAGTAAAAAAAACACAGTAAAAATAAATTGCTCAACACTGCGTGCGGATAGGTATGTAGTTTATTGGGCCCGACATCCGATAAGTGTGAACAGCGCCATGCAAATTCATACGCGAGCGAGATCCTACGCGATTTTTTTCGGGCGTGCGGCGCTCGCAAACCGACCGACAATATCTGTCGGAGCCGACAAAAAATCGGTGTCGGATAAATGTGAACAGCTCCATACAATTTGTTCTGCCACTAGAGCACCCGACATTTTGTCGGGTCCGACACCCGACAACTGGAAACGGGCGGTTAGCAGAATCGTCGTTTTTCGACTTTAGCCTCGGAATAAGCATTCAGTGCTAATAATTATCGTGCTAATCGTAATATTGAAAATTATAAGCTTTTTTCCAACCGCCATAATTTGAATACATACACGATACCACGAAAACATTATATGGTCGAAAGTGAGGCTTTGTAAATAGCTGCGGTAATTTATTAAGGCGACTACCTCTCTCAAACAGTGAAAAATTGACATTTTGTAATCAATTTTAAGTGAATCCCGCGTGCATTTAAATAATAATAAAAATATGAATCTTGTAGCTAATTTCGTAGTATATTGACGACTCATTTATAAATTTCATTGACAATCGTTATTTTCTAGGCTACCGATTAACATTATTTTTAATGTGCGTCTTTTAATACATTGATTAAGCACTGGTTGATTATTAAAAGTCGACTAAGTAATATTTTATTGTATTTATTTCGTATCTAATTGTATAGATTTTATTTACCTAATTCTAATATAATGTATACAACCAGCGATTAAATAAATAGTTATGATCAAAAATTATTACAGCATAACCCCCACTTATAGCATATAATATCATCGCATGTGCTTTCGACGTCGTCGACCACCACATACTATAAAAATATTTTTATATTACGCACTATTCATAAAACATAATAATCAGAAAATCAAAGGAGATCCATACCCTTGTTATTTTATATGATTTTTCATGTATTTACAAAACTTTTTATTTGCATTCATATAATTAATTTCGATTAAAAAAATATGCATTATTACTGATAATTCACGCTTAATTTATGACAATTTCAATTTCAATTTCAATTTATTTCTGCTCCAGTAGGTAGGCTTTCCTACACTTGGATGCGTCTTTGCCTCTAAAATTTTAAATAATGTAATTTATTAAAGAATATTAACTATCATTATATAGTTGTGGCAATATAAATTAATTTTAGTAAATTATAATTGGTTTGAAAACCATTGATAAATAGAAAATAATCTAATAATCAAAATTGCTGATCAAAAAAAGAGCTCAATGTCTGTAGTCATAATTATCAAGGCAATAATATGATGGTCAAGAAAATAGATAAGGGTATATTAAAAATATCTAAATTTAAGTTAATTGTCAAATCTAGCAATATAGCCGTCGTCGATAAAAATAAAAATAAAAATTACGCTCTTTGGCAAAGTTAATTATCATGAATTTTCCGTTATTTTACATTAGGATGCTCTTGGAATAAGAATTCAGCATTATCCAAATCTCTTAAGTCATATACAGGATTCTTGACTAGGCCATTAAATAAGGCCTTTTTAAATTGGTTCTCTCCAAGACTTCTGATATGTGTTGGGACCTTGTTAAGATGCGATTCCACCAGTGTGCAGAACTGTGCGGCACTGCAATGCACATTGTGCGACACAAATGTTTATTCTGGTCGACTCACTAAAGCAAACAATAACAAATTGTGCGCGCACACATGCAGGCAGTGGACTCGCGTCGACGTGTACAAACCTGTTGTGCGCGAACTCAGTCTTGCTTCCGCTACCGGAGTGAAAACATTGATTTGTGCGCGTACATTGTTAATTAACCAAGCTAAATATGGATTGGACGAATGATAAAATTATTAATTTTATTCAAGCTATTGAAACTTATCCTGTATTATGGGATTCTAGTCACAGTGATTATAAAAATAAAAACAAAAAACACGACGCCACTCAAGAGTTGGCGCAAAGATTCAATTGTGACTCGACTGAGGTAATGAGAAAATGGAAGATTATTTTGGCTCAATACCGAAGAGAAAAGAAGAAAATCGCGGACTCAAAATCTTCAGGTTCTGGGATTTTAGATATATATAAGCCGAAATGGTTTGCTTATGCATATTTGAATTTCTTTCATGGAAGGGATGAGCCGAACGTCAGCTTGAACTCACACGACGAAATAAATGAACAGGTAGGTACGTTTTAAATGTTTATTTTCTTACCTCTAATATTATTACTTAGATACCTATACTATTTACGCCAGTGTTTCTTGCCATGGCACCATTCCGATGTCAGTTTGGAAATAATGTGCAAATTCTTCTCTTATGTTTTTCGCATCGCCAGGGGGTCTTCTTCCAACATGTCTTAAAGGCAGTAAGTTTGCCATGCCTGCATCACGCCGCCAACTTCCATCGATAGTGCAATGAGTAATTTGGTTCTCAGTATCAAAACAGCCAGCAGAAGTATAAAGTTGTGAAGACGATTTTTGTGTTATCAAAAAATTATGCAAGTAACAACATGTCAGTGTTATCAATTGTGTCTTTTCTGGAGCTAACAGAATAGGTTTCCTGAGTACGCGAAATACACCGGACATAATGCCGAATACGTTTTCCACAATACGTCTCGCTCTGCTCAACCGATAATTAAATATTCTCTCTTTTGATCTTTTGTCATGTTGACCGGGATATGGTTTCATTAAATTTATATCTAACGCAAAAGCATCATCTGCCACAATGACATGTGGAATTGGTTTGTTCCTTCCGGGTAACGGGTAAGGTTCAGGCAAATTTAATTTTCCTTGCTGAAGATTAGCATAGAAACCAGTATTTTTGAAAACACCACCATCCGATATTCTTCCTTTACAACCGACATCTACGTACGTAAACTTATAATTTGCATCAACCAGTGCTAAAAGCACAATGCTGAAATCACCTTTGTAATTGAAAAAGTCGCTTCCAGTATTACTTGGAGCTTGAATAACAACGTGTTTGCCATCCATAGCCCCAATGCAATGAGGGAAATTCCAAAGATGGTCAAATTGGCGCTCTAAGATCATCCATTCTTCTAAAGTGTTAGGCATCTGAAAAAGGAAATTTTATTACTATTTCAGGTATCACAAGATATTATTATCCAGAATGACACAGTAAATGAAGATCAAGAGTCTCTTCATGAAAGGCCAGTCGAAAAGTTTAAGGCTCCGAAGAACTCGCTTAAACGCCGTATTGTCGATGAAGACCCGAGAATCGCCCAAGCTTTGTCCATTATGAATAACGTAAACAAGCAGATGGAAGCAAAAAAACCTGATGACGAAGACATTTTTGCTGCAGCCGTCGCAACGAAATTAAGGAAAATTAGAGATGAGCGAACCAAGATTTTAGTACAAAGGGATATAGATAATTTATTGTATGACGCTATTATTGGTACTGGAAAATATGTTACAACTCCAATGCCTTCACCGTATTCAGATTCGTCAAATTGTCAGAGCCAAGGACCGGCTTCAAGTTTTCAGGTCCGCGATAATGATTATTCAGATCTTTTACGTCAGAATGATGGCGAAACAATATCTTGGCATGAAATGTAATGCAATAAAATTGAATAAAATAAAAGTGACTAAAATAAATATATTATTTTTATTTTCTTACCTTAATATTTTCTTTCAACACGCTTATCAACGCCTTACAAGTCTCAGATACAATCCGAGCAATAAGCTCTTTTGAAACTTTAAATAAGAACATTAAACTTGCAAAAGAATCTCCAGTAGCAAGATATCTTAAGGTGATTGCAAGCCTTATTGAAACAGGGACACATTTTCTGTAGTTGGTATCTTGCTTAGCAATAAAAGGACTAGTTACATTAACCAGCAACTCAAAATCTTCGCAAGATATACGTGTGAAGTTTTTAAATCCACTCAATGGATCTATTTTTATTTCTTCTAGAAATTTATTCGTTTCTTCATTCCGTCGCTGTAGTAACGGCCTCACCCAACATCGCGGTTTCTTCCTTCGTTTCTTTTTAAGGAGACTACATAGTAAAACACATGCTGCAGCACAAAGCACTACGTTTTCCTGCCCGTTCATATTAACTACTGAACTGTCTCGGCAGAAACTCTGCTCAGTGAACATGTTCGCGCACAAGTGTGCTGAACTGTGCGCTTACAAAAGTTACGCACAGCCTTACCAGTGGAGACGGAAGCCAAATGCGACACCAGCTTAGTACTTGCACTGTTGGAGTTTTGCACAAAATGTGTGCAAGCAAATGTGCTGCACACTATTTTGGTGGAATCGCACCTTTATAATAACACAGGCTTTGATGAAGGAAACTGTTGCGCACTTTACTAAGCCTGTGCCGATTTAGATGTAGATCAAATTTATTTCTTGTATTGTGTTGATGGAAATCGCTATTCGCCGGGACATCCGATATGTGCTTACGAGCGAACATAATATTTTGTTGGATATAGCACGAGTACATCGTCATGATTCCCGACTCGATGAAAAACGGCTTACACGAAGTTCTTGGAGAAGCTCTGAGAAGACTGCGTAAAGCCCTTTTCTGAAGGATAAGAATCCTCTTCGAATTTGCTGCCATTCCCCAAAACATCAGACCATATGTCATCCAAGAATGAAAATAAGCAAAATATACAGATTTAGCAGCCTCAAAGCCGCATAAATTTCTAATCTTTTTTATTGCGTAAACAGCCTTACGCAATAAAAAGGTGTTACTCATAGGTGACACTCATAGGTGTTAAGATTACGTTGGAATAAGCAATGTTACATTGGAATGTTACATTGTAATAAGCACGTAATTCTTGTTTATTGTGAAATATTGTATTGTATCGCTGTCTATTGCTTTTGACCAATAAATGGATTTGAATTTGAACATCAACACGGTTGATCAAAAACGTCTTCTTCATTAGTATTCAGATTTTTTTGTTTATGAGAATTTCTGACCATGTTTTTTATTGGAGCAGTGGAAACTATAAAAGATGGCTACCTATTAGGGCTTCTTAAACTTGCCTTTGTATTTCCAACGAAAAGTGGCGAAGTGCGCGACAGCGCAGCAGTAGGGAGAAACGGAAACAGGCGCGGCGGGAACGGCAGCGGGAACAAAGGCGAGGGGATGAAATAAATAATTTCCGAAAATACCCCCAAAAACATCCACCATGTGGCGCGTCGCATATTTAGTTAGGCGATGGTGGGGGTGAACGTCGCGTGAGAACAGACAATATTGATTAACGAAGCTAAATTGAATTATCAACGCGTTTAAAGTCCGCGTTCCTGCCGGATATGTGCGTGTTTCACTCCAGCAGCTGAATTCTTGAATTCTTGCTTTTAAGGTTTCGAGCCGAAAACGGGAAATCTTCTGTTAGAACAAGTAATATAAGTAAGAGATATATATGTTACGGTCAGAGTAGTAAGTGCGGTTATTATTAATAATTACCGGGAATTATTAATAATAACGGCATCATTTGGTCAATGTGATACATTCTGGTGAAATAATCACTTTAACCGGTTATTATTAATAATTTATGGACAGTTGTGGTTAAAGTAATAAATGCTTCGATTAAAGGTATAGGGAATACGTAATAGGTACTTAATTTTATATAATAATTTTATATAATATCAGAAAGTTTGCGATCAGCCATAGTGTCATTTTGTTTTTAGAATTTTTAATAAAACGAAGCATTTAAGTGTCACAAAAGCCTACCATGTAAAAATAAATAATAGGTATAGGGAATACGTAATAGGTACCTAATTTTATATAATATTTTTTTATAATATCAGAAAGTTTGCGATCAGCCATAGTTTAATGTTGTTTTTAGAATGTTTAATAAAACGAAGCATTTATTAGGCATTTATTACTTTAACCAAAACAGTCCATAAATTATTAATAATAACCGGATAAGGTGATTATTTCTCCAAAATTTATCACATTGACCAAATTATGCGGTTATTATTAAAAATTCCCGGTAATTATTAATAATAACCGCATTTATTACTCTGACCGTAACATATAAAATACATCGTTTTCTATCTCTTTTGGAACGGCGCTCATGGGCCAGTAATCGTTCGTGCAATCGTTGATTATATAGCGTATTAGCCAACGCCGTACTACGATTTGGCTGCTAGAATTTTACTACCAAGCGCAACGTGTAAATGACACCCATAGTTCAAAAATTCATTAATCTCCTCTTATTTTCGATATCGCGACGTTCGTTCTATGACAGTATGCCGGTGAACTATAGACGGCGCTCTAAACAGGCCTACACGGTATCCTACCTCGACATAAAAAAATAATATAATAACAAAGAAACTTTAAATCGTAGCTTTTATTATTTTATTATTATTTACCGGCACTAGGGAAAGTAGAATAGAATAGAATAACTTTATTGGGCTATAAAAACATAACCTAATGAATATTAATTGTAATATTCGTTAAGTTATGTTTTTATAGCACAATAAAGTTATTCTATTCTATTCTATTTTACTTTCCCTAGTTGCGAGAAAGGTAATTGTCAATTTAGGTTAAAAATAATAAAATAATAAAAGCTACGATTTAAAGTTCGTTTGTTATATTGTGAACGCGCTAAAAACGGTCAAAAACCGCACTAAAAAAACGCGCTAAAAAACAGATGAAGACGGAAATATCCATTTTGACACCTGTAAGTCTGTGTGTCTCTATGTGTGTGTGTATTCCTCCACGATAGCGCCTAAACGCTTCACCAGTCGGTCATGGCAAGAGTTGAAAATTTTGTAGTTGAAATCTGCCCACGTTAGTTATACTCCAATCTCCAAATTTTGCAGTTGAAATTCTTGCAGTTGCAGACTGTTGCAGACAGTTGCAAAATTTTGCAGTTGAGACTTGAAATTCGGTACAGAGATGTGAAACGATATCACGTTGTGAAATTTTGGTTGGAATATCTCGTATACCCGTACAAGCGACGCATTTTTTTTAAATACCGCTGTATTTAAGAAAATACTACATCATTTTTGGGAAAATACCATTTTAATACTACGGAAATACCACAAAACATTAAAATATTCTACTTTTGCTATGATAGTCCCTTAACACGATCACTATCGGGTGGGGGGGGGGGGGCGCATTTTAAAATTTGCTGTACAGGTTTGTGTGGTATAGAAGATGTTATGAAGATATACGCTCTTATCAGTTTTTTTTGTGAGAGAGGATGAACATTTCTTCTCCCAGAGAACATCACAAAAAAAACTTCAGGTATCTCAATGGTTTGCAATTAAATATTGTAACCACTGATTTGAGCGCGTTATCACAAATCGAATTGAATTTGGTATAGTAGTAGAATTTTTTTCGCCACTGGTCAAGCCAAAAATACAAAATATTAGTTTTTTTTTGTAATGGTTTAAATATTGGATGGTTTTTGCAATAATGTACGTGAACCGAGTCAAACTAGCAACCCACCCTTTTAATTATGGTTTTTCTTTTTTATTTACAGGTAAGTTCCATTAGACTCTCCTTGAATTTAAGCATGGAAAATCCATTGAGAATATGAAAAATGAAAACAAAGATGATCCACAACAATGAACCTGGGAACCGAACCGCTTTTTTAAAATGGCATAATACGGCATTACATTATTCAAAGGTAATAATGATGATCTTTTCCTTTTCACTCACGTCGATTATACTATCTCCAGATGTATTCGTAACACTATTATGGCTTGGGATCGTATCATTATTATTAAATAATTTGTGTAAGTAATAGATACCATCTAAATATCGAGCATTCGAAGTGTTATACCCAACTCAGGTTATGGCCAGAACACATGATAGTAGGTACCATGATAGTAGTACTGTTATTACATACTGATAGTAGTACATACTGATAGTAGGACACATGATAGTAGTGCCTACTGTTATTTAATAATTTATTTATTTACAAAAATAAACAGCATTTATGAAATTAAAGTTCAAAAACAGTACAAATCTATTGGCATTACTTATGATTATCAGCTCGAGAAAGAAATAAAGTAATACTTGTAAATTAATCATTTAAGTAATTAAAATTTTCATTTTTGTCGGGTGTGCGTAAGGTGGAAAGATAGTGTCTGTCTATTTGCCGAGAATTGGCCGAATCCGAAAAATTTGGGCAATTGTTTGTTATTATTACCAAAGTCCTTCCTTTAAACTGAAAATCCTTTAAACCTTTAAGTAAGTTCTTTAAACTGAAGTAAGTCCTTTAAACTAAAAAAATTAAAACAGTTATTAAAAACACAGCAATCCGTTGCATTTCAATAGAACTCTTCGAAACACTGAATAATGCTACTAAAAATACGTCACATAAATCAAATTTTCATGAAAATATATCTCAAGATAAAAAAACAACCAAACTTACCTCTAATACCATATCTAGCCAAAATTCCATATCTCAGCAAGAAACGCATACTAAGATAAAGCACTTTGGCTCAGAAGGGCAGTATAAAGAGACTCCTCCCAGCAGGAGATTCAAACAGAACTGGCTTGAGCGATAATTGTCTCATTATGAATTAATTGTCTTAAGGCGACGTACTACTTAAAAAATAAACCGTATCTGAGTTTTTAAGCCCCGCCTACTTACCCCCTCCCCTCGCGACGGGGCAGGTGTTTATTATGTTGACTCATCTCGCAGCGATATTCACTCGCTATCGATGTCTGGACTAAACACACTAGGTATACACTATTGCAATGGGATTTATATTTTGGGATTATGCAAGTGTCATGTACCTACGCTGGTGAAGAAGGCTACGCTTTATCATCATCTAAACTTGAACATTATATTACTTTCCCGGCTGCCACTGGTAGGGAAGGTGTTGTGATCGTGCGGAAAAAAATGTTTAGATAACGATAGAGATGTCCATTTTGAGGTCCACCAAGATGATTAAGACCATTTTCAGAGAAATGTATGTCTGTTTGCCTGTATGTAATCTCTCACGATAACTGCCGAGCCGTTGAACCGATTGAGTTGAAATTTGGAACATAGGGATAGTATCACCCTGGAATGCGCCCATTAGATTTTGGCTGTCAACTGTTAAACCAAACTATCACTGTCAAAAATTGACAGAAGCCATATCTTACAGAATTTCATTTGCGATATGTCATTTGAAATCCCCTGAAAAACTGTATTAAGAAGAGTCACCTGTCACTAATTAATTTTCGACATTTTAAAATTATTTTAAATGGTGATAGATGACAATTGGAGAAATGCCGTTAACTGTTTTGGATACAGTTTTCCAAGGGCTTTTAAATGACATAAATCGCAATTCATGTTCCGTGAGATACAGCTTTAGTATTTTTTTGATAGTGTAGTGACAGTTTTTGATAGTATTTTTTGGCAGAAAAAACATTTAGAATCGAATTAAAAAACAACATTGTGTATCGAACTATTTATTCGCGGTATAATAGTTCTTTGAGGAGGACATAACGACACCCATCGCCTTGTACATTATCATTAAAAAATTATTTAATTAAAAAGTAATATAATTTATTTTTAGATACTGTAAGCACATCATTGTAAACTTTAAAGAAATACACATCATTAAAAATAAATAATTATTAATTAAAATATAAAATCATTAAGACAAAAAATCATGAAGACATTTCTGGTTGGCAAAGTAGTCTGTTATTTCTGAGTAGATACATACATATTAAATGTAAAGAGACGAATAAATACATTTAAAATTGCGCAGTACATTTGAGACTTCCTTTTTGTAGCCTTGACAGTGTCGCTTTGTAGTGGTGCGCCGACTTTTGTAATTAAAATTCATCAAATGATAATACATTTTCAAAAGCCTGTTCATCATTATTAATTAGATCTGTACTCAGCACAGATTTGGAATATCGTGTACTTTTCGGTGGCTCTATATTGCTTGTGCTTTGCTTTGGAGTGTTATTGGCAAGTACATTCTCTGTGAGTTCTTTGCTCACTTTGTGATGGAATCACTGAAAACTAACTACCGCTTAAGCGTTGGACAAGGGAGAGGAACCCGTTTTCTTTCGTTTTATCGTGTCGTTTCTTTTATTTGCTTCTTTCAAAGTGTATTCAGGCTCCCTTAAATCCATATTCCTTCATACTCCTGGATCGATAATTTCAGGTAATACACAGTCCATATAAAAACAAACAAGTTTTTTCCATGACATTTGTCCAAATCAAATCATTCGTCTGTATATATTCGGTTTTGAGGAGATCGTTTTTACCAGACCAAAATGTAAATAGGCACACTTCCTTTCCAGTTATATGTATC
Source organism: Micropterix aruncella (assembly GCA_944548615.1). Taxonomy (NCBI): domain Eukaryota; kingdom Metazoa; phylum Arthropoda; class Insecta; order Lepidoptera; family Micropterigidae; genus Micropterix; species Micropterix aruncella. The sequence continues at coordinate 6,152,272 of OX155955.1, forward strand.
GTTCCAGTTACAGTTTCTTTCCAGCACACTTTCTTTAAAGTTATCCACAATACCACAGATAGTTCATACCTTGTTGAAAACTTACGTTTTTTCGTTCCTCAGCGATTAATTCGCAATTCACGCACGTTTGAGGTATCTCGTGCCAATACCAACTACGGGAAACATTCCATCGCTTATGGGCTGATATGCACGTACGACTCTTGTTTCTCCACCATCGACATTTTCAACCTCAACCAACCGACGTTCGTTAAAGAATTATTCAAATCAATTGCACCTAACGAGCTTGTTAATACCTATAGTAATTAGTTATATACTTTCTATACAACAAAATAAAATTCGAAATTTAAATTCTAAGTGTCAACATATTTTAAAATTTTCTCCCCTCTAAATAATAATTAAATAATAAATTTTAGTGATTATAGTGCAATTCTATAGTCTGGATTAACTCGCGGTTAACACGGGACGCGTCCCGAAGGATCTGATCGGTCTGAGCTGTTCACTTTAAATATTCGACCAGCGTGTCTATGGAAAAGTCGACCATCGAAAACAAGGGAGCTGTAGTTACTGGCTGAAGGCAGATCGACTTTGCTGAAGATACATCGGAGGACTTACTGAAGGTGGTGGTGGATTTGATTGACCAGCCACCTTTCGAAGACTATATGCAAAGACTCTCAGAAGGAGGTTACCGCAAGGTATAAGGACGATCAATTGTGCGCTGGCAGCTTAGAAGGATTACGAGACTCTTGTGGAGGCGATAGTGGTGGACCTCTGCAAGTGGCGATAGCTGACAACCAATGCCTTTTCAACATAATCACCGTTACCAGTATTGGAAAGAGCCCTTGCGGAAGTGCCAAGGGACCTGGCATATACACTGCCGTGAAGAGTCATGTGAAATAAATGGCGTTTTAGGAGTATGTCTACCGGCGAAAAATTGTCCAAACACTGAGGGGGATTTGCCAAAAGGGAAACTATCACAATTTTGTATAATGTCGGAACAAGAGACTGTATGCTGTATTCAACACAGCCCCATGAGCAACAACACGAGATCATCAGAAAACCAGGATAAATCCAATAATGCATCTTCTATATCACCGCCTACTGCAACAACTACCAATAAGTCACCGGTCATCTCTACAATAGCTCCAGAAAAAACTCAAACATCACCACAAGCCATAACTACCAATTTCATAAATGACAGTGTGAAAAACGAACTAAATCCGAAAAAATAGCTCTGCAATATTGAGTAAAAATTTAACAATGACAGTCATTGCTGCGTTAGCGATTAATTGATTTATTTTATTTTATCTGCATCCAAACTTTTCTCTGGTCGTAACGGTCTCCGTTCCATCGGGTTCAGAAGAGGGAGGAAGAGAGAGTGCACCCGTGGTCGCGCGCCCACCTGTGCACTATAATATAGCCTGCGCACTTGACTGCTTCCGAACAGTGGACTCTGAGAAGACTAAAGAAGTCACTAGAATCTACAATGCAGTCGCTGTGGCCGAACACGGCTAGAAGGATATATATACAACATATCAGTAGCTACCACAAATATTTATAAATATCTATAAATATTTATTATATATCTATAAATACCTATAAACATCAATAAATATCTGTATTTATATATCCACTATACGACCTATCTATATCTTTATTTATATCTATATACATATACACATACCATCGTCTAACTCCTTCTTCCTAATCACTTCCAATTCCCTACCTCTCCCATCGGTTTTCTATATATTTTTTATATTTAATATGAACTTTGTTTATTTTATAATTAATTTTTAAGTGTAATATGCTGAAATCCAAATGTGTAATAAACGATTATAGGCGTAATGTTTTTCTTTTTTTTCTACATTTATGCACACGTATGTATATTGTATGCGCTGTATTTTTCCAGAAATAAAATAAAAAATAAATAAATAAAAAGAAATTATATATGGACCTGTCCTTGAACTTGAACGTACCAGTGATGTTTGATGCTGATTTCAAGTTTTCCATCTTTCTGTTTCCAAAATGTCACTTTTCTTTTTCTTGTCGCTTCCGTTAACCAGATTCTATGCGCTGTAATGGGAAATTTGACTTCAAAAATATAATCATCAGATATTCCATCTGGAGAAGCTCCCAAAAATGGAAATTTAGGGTCAATGAATAATCCACATTGCTGAATTTCCACTTTTTCTAGACATATTTTTCATTCTAGTGCAGTTGTTTCATTTTCTTTTCCATGGCAAATTGATGCTACGTTGCTCAAATCCCATTTTCAGTCATGGATTTAACTAAATTGGCGCATTTTGTGTGTTGTTAACTATTGACAATTTTGCCAAAGTTAGACGCAGTTACCATTTTTCTTCGTAATTTCAACCACTCGCTGCTTTCACCTTGAATAACCGTAAGTTTTTCAATTCGCAATCGATCATTTTTCTATTTTCCAATTCTTGAAATAACAGAGCTTTGCTTTTTTCGAATATTTCTGATGGAACATCGGGTTGGTTGCAATGTTCTCCATAATGCGAATTATTGTTTTTTTTTTCAAAAAAACTTTCTGCTTTTATTTCTTTTATAAAGAATGGATTTACTTAAATGCCTCTGTCTTCTTTATTCCACTTTTGATATCCTGCCAGAGGGACTTTTGCCTATATATTTTTTATGTAATCTTGAGAGTGGCTGTTTTGTATTAAATGATATAACTGCCGCATTACATCGCGCTTGGTAAGACTGCTTTTGGATGTAATTTGTCCTCTTACCACCAATAAATTTTGCAATGATGCCGTTAAACCTTTCGAGAACATTACTATCTACATCATGAATTAGGCTTCTTGCATGTATTGCTACCTACGTTTTAAGTTATGTAACGTATTCTTTCCCAAATAATGTCACCCATCAAACAACTCATTGCATCCAGTGTTTCATTTTCCGACAAACAATTTTAAAAACTTCTACATTTATCATGGTTTCCAAATGCATCTATCGGGGCGTTCAAAATGTCATTATACAGGCAATCAATTTTCTCATCAATTGAAAAGTTTTGACATTTATTATAAGCTACTGCTGATGTAATATTTCTTCGCATTTTTAGTTTTTTTTTTCACAGACATTACAAGTTGAATAAAAGCTTTTAAAAAGTAGATACCTACGTTTTGTTTTTTAAATTACAATTCTGCCTATCTGACGGTTTTCTATATTAGAACGGTCAGAATCGTAGCCTAATAGTATATTATATTTATACATGGTGTATAGCTCTGTCATATGGCTCTAACGCAAATGTATTGGCATTATTTACTGTCCCCTTATATATGACACATTTTGACTCGCGGGAAGCAAGCTGAAGTGGCGCACTTGTTTTAAACTCGCATAAGATCACACCGGTCGTAGGTTCAAAACCTACCGATATGTATATTTTTTTTTTGTTTTTATACATAAAGAAACATTGTTATCAAATAAATGAACACTTTTTATTAAAAAAAAGTAATATTGTAAATTTAAAAAAAAAAAAAATAAATATTAAATATTATTTTACTTATTATTGTTTCTATTTTTCAACATATGATTTATCATGTTTTTAAACCTCTTTCATTTACACGGTGAAATAGCCATCTAAAACCGATATTTTTTTACTTCACATCTCCGATCCATCGAAATGTCAATTTGGTAATAATAAGTCATGAAACAGAGCGTCGCGAACGCAACCGCATATGTCGGCCTTCGAAGCCGAAATGAACCACGTTTCTAAGAGCCAATAACATTTCATTATAAAAGGTTGGCTGTTATGCCATTTGAATCAGTAATTGATCCCCACATAAGAACCATATTGACCCAATGTCGCTTGCGGCATTTTGAATGCCAGCGCGTCGTCGCGAGAAGAGCGCGCTCATCTCATTGTATGACAAAAATAATATAAACGGGCTCTGCAAAATATTATTTTTAAAATATACTGATATTTTATTTGAAAAAAATAATCGTCAGTACTACAAGTTTATTGTACATAGTTTATGTAAAAAAAAACAAACTTGAAAAAAACACACAGTACACAACAAACAACAACAGTGAATATGGATGAAAGTTACACTTTTTATATAATTTTTTTTAACAAGAAAAACTTATTTTTTTAAATTTATGCGAAAGCATTCCTCTTTACAACTATTGTTAAAATGCCGTAGTATTTTTTTTGAGTTTCTTGATCGTGCAGTTTAGTGTGAGGCACGTTTCAAAAAATGCTCTAAAATGAAAATTTCCTGTATAGCTCCCAGATTTAATTATTTTCCTCAATTTTCCAATACTTAAAAAAAAATCTGAAATAGCTATCTACTTAAGAAAGGTACTGTGAGTTACGATAATTTTTTTTTGTTGGCTAACATCATCAGTTATTTCAGTATGACTGTTCAAAAATTGCCAAAAAATGTAATTTTCGAAATTTACCTACATCGTCGCCTTAATGTCCCGAAATCACCGCGCCTGCAGCGGAAATTGGAGTGCCGACCTTTTAAGGATGTTGATATCAACAATTTCATATGTGATTTGTCACTCGTCAACTGGTCGCTTTTAGGTAGTTTTGATAAACATGCTCCCTTGCGGGCAGTTAAAATTAGAGAGAACAAAACTCCATGGAATCACTCCAGACAGTGCGATGATGGTCGAACGCAATGCCCTCTGCGAAAAATTCCATCGCAATGGTCTTTCCTTCCAGTATACCTATGCGAAGCGTAACTTTTTTGAAACGAAACATAAAAGATTTAAAAGCATTATGAAAAAACATTAGTATATTTATAAAACGGAACGTGAACTATTTCAATGTGATTGAATCAGAAGCTATCGGAATTTATGAAATATCTATTGACGTGGTGAAAATTTGCGTTCCTTACATATCGCTTACTATATTCTTAAATTGTTGTCTTACTCGCAATTATTTTTTTTATTTCCTGGAAAATTTCTGTCGTCTAGCGTTTACCCAAGAAAACTACTTTAAAAGGCCTTCGCTCTTTTAGTATCCTAACATGCCTGTCCTGTCCAAAGTGATGGAGAATCTAGTGCAAACCCAAATATCAACCTACTTAACGTCCAGCGATCTACTCTCGAATTTTCAGTCATGCTTTAGTAAAAACCTAGCTTTTCACCGTCTTCACTAGGGAAAGAAACTTAGACAAGTCTCGTATCGTCTCAGGAAAATGTAGTTTCATCTCGGTCTCGTCTCAGTCGGAACAGCCTCGTCTTGTCTTGCAAAACTTTAAGTATTATTTTGTCATAGTATTAATTTTGTAACCACCCTTATCCATGCTATATCACGCAAGTCCAGTCCTCTTTAATCATGCCTTTTGCCTAATTTAGCCTTTTATTCCCAGGTAATAAGTATTTTTGTGTCCAGCTGTAATATTCTTCGAATGTTATGATCACCTATGGGGCCTCATGAACGTTGAAAGGTTTAAAAAAATTGAATTATCTGATGCTGCTACGCTCTCGCGTGTAAATATTTCTTCAGTGCAAGAACAATAAACGAATTTCAGAAGGCGGCGCTCGTGCTATTTTATTTGCATACAGCCAATAATCGCGCTGCCCATGCGAACTGTAAAAGTAACAATAATCTAGAGCGGAAATAAAAAATGAGATTAACGTGGGATTAAAAAGCGAAATGGACCGAACGACGAACGTAGCTGCTTTCTTACGTCATAATCACCACGATTAGTTGCTCGGTAGAATGACGTCACTGGACGATCTAGGAACCTGAATAGTGTCAAGCAATCGTGGACTATCGCGGTGGTTTAACATTATAAAATAATTTAATTTGTAATTCCCAAAGGTCTACAGTAAAATGGACAACATGTACAATTAAAAAGTCATAGACAAAAATCCAGTAGCAAAAAACTGATAATATTTACAATTTTAAATAACGATCTCTATCTCCTAGAGTAGTAGTACTTACCGTATCGTTTTTGATCTCGATTTCATTGCGTAGCATACATTACTATACATTATCACATACAATATGCCAGCAAAAGAGTCTATCACTCGTCTTTAACATTCTAAGCACGCCAACGGAATACCCTCGCAAAGAATGGAGTCAAGTATTACGGCACTATCATTTGCATACAATATTATCGCACTTTCCTCTTCGACGGCCTTCGGAGCCAATTTAGGGCGAGGCGGCTAACCTGTAGCAATTGCCAGACCACCGTACAATGGACAGATACGAGGAGACGTGACAATGACACCCAAATAAACACGGATTAAGATAAATCGACCGAATAATCCAGTCAAAAACGACGGCAGCTAGTCTCGAATAAAAGGCCCGAGATATACCGCATCGAAACATGACGATCCGATCGAATGTAACGTACCTATATCATTTATTCTTAGGTACCTACACTTCGAAAAGTATAACGATGTAATACATGGAAATGTGAATGTTTCAACAAGGATTACGTATATAACGCGGACTGTGGTCCATAAGTATGAATTACCATGACGCGTAATGGTTTTGGCGTGACGGTAGTTACCGTGTCGTAATGTTAAAACATAATGTTATTTAATTACGTCGCGGCCTTGGGATCTCGCTTCTAACATGACGGCATGTAGTAGTATACGTACGGTTATAGTCGGACACAAGAATCATGTTGAAACTTCAGTATACTGTTATTTCCGTATTAACCGCAAGGAAAATGCTCATACATTTAATCCAGTAATGGAATTTCAACAAAATTCCATGTCATTCAGCAAAATTACATTTAAAACATAGTTATTCTGTATAAAACTGTACCTAATAAAAAAAATGGTTATGTAAGAAGCAATCCAATATTTTTCTCAGTGTAAATATTTCCATATACCTACATATATAATATTGAGGAATATATAATTACATAGAGCCAAGACTATCAATTGTCTATCATTCCAATAATACGATATTCGATATAAAATAATGATATTGACGAAAATATACGATGGGAGAACCTTTTTTCCCCCGAATTAAGTAGACTTGTTTGATGGCTCAGTTATATTTACAAAGAGTTGAGGAATATTCTTGGTCCCAAAACGCTTTAATCGGCATACTATGCTCTCAACCACTTCATAATTAACTATGGTATATTTGGATGGGGCGACTGTGCTAAAACCATATTGCATCCGCTTGAAGTAGCATATAAATGCACCAAATAAGTAATATGTACAAAGCCTTTTACACGGCCCGTTGGCATAGTGGCTAGGTCGCCTTATCTTATATTGTAAGGTTCCAGGTTCGATTCCCGACTGGATCACTATTTTCCGTTGGGATAAAATTAACGGAATTGCATTTCGATTCTCTCGATCTGATGCAATAACAAGACACACACTTACACACATGTTACTCGCAAACATACATATAAACACTGAATAGAAGGGTTAGTTGTAAAATATGTTCGTATGATTATAAACCCGCCGATTGTGAAATTGCAAAATAAAGAGAAACAAACAAACTTCAGTAAGTTTGTAAAAAATGCGCCAGTACGCATTTTTTGAAGAATTCCAAGTCCTTGCCGTAAGGCAATTATTATATGCCGTAGGTGTGCTGCTACAAACCCACTTTTGCAATAAGAAAAATTTACTTGTCCCACCCCCCCCCCCCCCCCTCCCCGTTACTTAGGCCCTAGAAATCATGTCGAGCGTCGCGCGATTGAAGCAATTTTCATGACGCTTTTTATTAGAAGTTGTGTCTTTATTTTTATATTTATTTGTATTTTTTGACAGACGTGTAGTGATATAACTGCACTATATTTAAAATTTTAAAACTGACTACATACTGGCGAAATATCGACGGACGAACGGACAGATTCGTCACATAGGACTTTTTTATATATAAAAAGTCTAAAAGGTGTAACAATAATAAACTCTGATTTTTATATAATGACCTGAACGACGACTTACCATAAAAAAGCCAAAATGATATTTTATCACCATAATTAGATTCTGTGGCATTTCGGAAAACTCAAATCTGCTGATCGAGACGTACGATGATGTATGATCGTCCCCGCTCGCACATTTCGCTAGGAGTCACCATTTAATTTTGGTTGTTCTCTTCAATCAATCATTTACAGTTACAAAATGCAAATGGATGATTGTTTATACTGATTTCGCAACGTTGTAGAGAGAGGTATTAATAAACTCTCCAATTATAATTACCCCCACAATTTCGTAGAAATAAGGCAGGTAATTCCTTAGCCATAAAAATTCAGTTAAAAATATGCCTAATGTGTCGTGTTTATTTTTTAATAATATCTCTAACACTTTCGCATTCCACGTGCGAATCTCAAACGAAAAGCGATGGAGAATGAAGTCATCTCGTATACGATATTTTGTCTATTTAAAAATCCACCCTCTTCTCTCTGTCATTCTCAAAATTACGACCCAAAACGAAGCAAAAATTGTATATTAATTTATAGAAATAAATGTATTCATACAATATACACTGCAACAACATATAAGAGAGCGATCTTATCTGATGAGAAGATAGTGGTTCCCCCGTATAAAAGTAACAAAGTAATTTGGATTTATTATAGCGCATTAAAAAAACAAATATATACAGATTTGTCTCTTATTTTGCCTCTCCTGAAAAGTATGCATGTAATGCTACTTTAAAAAGCTCCCAAGCTCCCAAAAACAGGATTAGGGGAACGCAACAACACGATTAGGGGACGTCCGACGCATACAGAGGAACGGTACGGCCCCAGGATGGACACGGGGCTGCGTCGAGCCCCGGCTCCAACCCCAGTTGACGACCGAAAACTTCCAATCAACACAATTTCCCGAATTTGCGCGATCTGTAATGCACATCCTCTGGCCCAAAGAACCATTGAACTGAACACCGGCAACGTATACTAATTCTTGATTATTCATAGGAATCGCCGGATATCTTCCTTCATCTGGATAGAGCCGAAATCCATCTCGGGCCAAATATTTCTAATGCCTAAAACGGCTCCAAATCTATCCCTTCGCCGCCGAAATCTATTGTAGCTCCAACTGTGTATATTCCAAGGGGTTGAAAAAATAAAACAACATTTATGTATATTTTTTTTCTGATCGTAACCCATGTTCCTTATCCTCTGATCGAAGTACAAGATGCTTTTTAAAATCCGTATTGGTTTTTATAAATTATCCTTATTTTTCCTAAGACCAAAGCCATTTATTTTAGACATTAAAAACCGATTTTTAATGTTTTAAGAGAACAGGCGCGCCATCTATCACAGCCCAGTAGTATTCGATCCGCTGTGAATGCCAAAACCACGACGTGACGTCAAATGTCAAAAGCGCTTAGTTCGTTTCTTTACAAGTTTCTACTCTTTAATGTGAAATTCTACAATGGACGGGTTTATTATCATATGACAATCTCTTACAACCAACGCTTAGTTCCGAGGTGCGAAGAAAAAGGACGAAATCAGCCGTTTTAGTGTTGTCTTCCCCGGCGAAAAGTGCCGATTGCGTCACACAATGTAAAAATATTTCTGAAGAATATTGCAAGACGAGAAGATTTCTTCCAGGCATCGTACCGTTTATTGCTTGTATGCCGTTAAAATTGCTCGCTCCTCCCGCGAAACCCAATTTGTGCACCAGAATTCATCAGTAAGTGAAATTTATCACACTACTTCCATATTACATATACGTGGTTACGCATAACCTTCGTCCATGTGTCAGGCTGTGGCCTCATTGAAGGCGGCGTGACCTGCGCGGCGAGGTTTGCAAAAAAATGTAACTATGGGACTACTACAACATGAGCCATATAGATGAGACTTTGCTGTCTTAATTTCTCGGTCTAACCGTGAAAGACAATGTTTTGATTAAAACTTCTACCTTTATTATTCAATACGACCTATAGATGGGATTTCGCTGTCTTAATTTCTCGGTCTAGCCGTGAAAGACAATGTTTTAATTAAAACTTTTATCTTTAATATTCAATAAGCCCTATAGATGAGACTTTGCTGTCTTAATTTCTCGGTCTAACCGCGAAGACTCAATGTTTTAATTAAAAAATTTACCTTTATTATTCAATAAGCCTATATATATAAGACTTCGCTGTGTTAATTTCTCGGTCTAACCGTGAAAGACAATGTTTTGATTAAAACTTTTACCTTTATTATTCAATGAGACCTATAGATGGGACTTCGCTGTCTTAATTTATCGGTCTAACCGTGAAAGACAATGTTTTAATGAAAACTTTTACCTTTATTATTCAATGAACCCTATAGATGAGACTTCGCTGTCTTAATTTCTCGGTCTAACCGTGAAAGACAATGTTTTAATTAAAACTTTAACCTTTATTATTCAATAAGCCCTATATATGAGACTTCGCTGTCTTAATTTCTCGGTCTAACCGTGAAAGACAATGTTTTAATTAAAACTTATGCCTTTATTATTCAATGAGCCCTATAGATGAGACTTCGCTGTCTTAATTTCTCAGTCTAACCATGAAAGACAATGTTTTAATAAAAAAAAAAACCTTTATTATTCAATGAGCCCTATATATGAGACTTCGCTGTCTTAATTTCTCGGTCTAACCGTGAAAGCCAATGTTTTAATTAAAACTTTTACCGTTATTATTCAACATAATCCTCTTGAACCTAAACACTTTTTATATCGTTCAATGTGGATCCTATGGAAATACCAGTTTGGATCTTTGTCATCAAAGTACTTGGAACGCCGGTATAGACCTCTTCATCTGATGAAAACCGATTGTCTTTAAGCTCTTTCTTCAGGTTAAGAAAGAAGAAATAGTCATTGGACGACACGTCTGGAGAAGACGGTGGATGTGTGAGCTCTTCGAAACCGTAATCCTTCAGTGGACCCATGGCAACTTGTGTAAGTGTACAACGGTACGGACAGTCTCAACGTAACGGCGTTGTCTAACCAAAAGAAGACACTACAGCGACACTTAGTTTTTACTTTCCCGGCCCACCAACCAACGAGGAGGTAAGATATTGTGAACGCGTAATATTTGTTTTTCGAGAAAAATACGGGAATATTTATTTAAAGCCCCCTCTGAGACGATTAAGACCATTGGAAGTCAGTATGTTTGTAGGTGTGCATTCCTCCACGATAGAGCTGAAATTTGGCATGCTGGCATCGTTTGGTCATTTTCAAAGGTTGTGTTTGAAATCGGTCCATTAGGGGGCGGTCCATCAATGGATAATATAAAAAACTATTTAGAAACAGTATAAATGTTTGTTTATCGTAAATCGTACCTTTAGTCTTTGGCTATCTTTACATATTAATTTATAGCAAGATTGGCCTGCCGATTCGTGGCCCAAAAAGGATTTCGATGGCCCTTCCATGGCTAGAGATTCTGCTTCATCATTTCCTTGTTTCCTATTGTATATGCGATTTTTGCTCAAGAAGCTCTTTGCGAATTCTATTGCAATAAGAGCTCGGCCATATCCCACGAGGAAGTACATCGGCATGACACCAGGAATAAAACCCTGTATCTCCAACCGTTCGTAGCACGTACTGCCAAGTTCCAGGCGACTAGTCGATACTTAGGCCTCAAACTTTTTAATAAATTGCCCGAAAGATTAAAAGAAATTAAAAACATCGATATTTTCAAGAGATCCATCCGAGTCTATCTGCTTAAAATCAACATGTATGCCCATAACGACTTCTTAAAATATTTTAAAAATACATAGCATCGTATCTACCCATTTAATCTAATACATATTATTTACCGTTAATTGTTTTGTTGTAAACTGTTATTATATAGTCTATGTTTTCGTAAATTGGTAAGTTTAAAACTATATATTGTATATCATCTCTTGTCTAAATTGAGTAACTAATTTAAGATTAATTACTGTCATTCCTACACAATTGTATGGTTGTATTGGAAATAAATACCTTTTACTTTACTTTACTTTACTTTATATTTCTTGTAACCAAAGGTCTTGCTTGCGAAAATATTTATTTATTTATTTATAACGTACAAGAAAAAAATACAAAGACATGCTTACTGTTGTACATGAAGAATAATTAAAAACAAACATTAATATAGCGAAAAACATAGCTCTATGCATATAAATATGCTAGCATATCCGATATGAAGCGAAATCGCACAACCGACTAGACCTAGAAGGTCTGTCTCTGGCTGTGTTGTGTTATACCAACTGTATGTTTGTTAACTCGCGAACTGACGAATTTAATTAGTTTTCAAAGATTTCTAAATCTAACAAATGTGTTTTTTACACAAATTAAAGTAAAATTTAAAGTAGAAAAAAATATGTGCAATTAAGGACAAAAAAAAGTAAACTTTACATTATATTCAATCAATTTAAGTGGAAAATAAGTAATAATGTATACAAATATATGAATGAACACTAAATTGTAATATATATGTATGGAAAAATAATATGTAATATTGCACAATTTTACAAATACATATTTTTTGATACGCACCCTACAGTAGTAATAAGATCTTTAGATTTTGAACGCCCAATATTTAGAAGCCAGTTTTTTACTTTACCTTTAAAAGTTATATTATTTTTTACGTTTTTTGTTGATTCACATAGTGAGTTGTAAACTTTCGGGGCGATAAAAAACATTGTCTTCGGGCAAATGTGCTTTTTACCTTTGGAATTGTGAACAATTCCTTTTCAGCATTTTTCGTTAACTACATTTGTTGACTTCTTGCTTTGTACTCTTTAGTTTTGTGAAAGCTTACAAGGCACTGCTTAATAAATAGCTGGCAGATATCCAAAACCTTAAACTCCGCAAAGAGCTGATTTGAACTGTACCGAGGAGGCTTTTTGTTTATGACTCTTATTAGTAACTTTTGTGCTTTTTATAGTCGGTCCATTGTTGTTTTTGTACATGAGTCCCACGCATAAATCTAAGCATTGGTTTATGTGGTACTAGATAGAAACAAATTCCGAAGTCCTGCATACGATTGGTTTTTACAGATTTCCGTTTTATGTATCATCCCCAAAATGAGATCAACGGACTGCTATTCTAGTCAATATGTGTGAATGTGTTTCGTAGCAAAAAAATATTTCTTAATAAGGTACGGAACCTTCGGCGCGTGAGTAAAATTCGCATTCGGGTCATTTTATTTTTAATCAGTGTGGCCATAGCCTATTCGCCCCCTGGCCATATTGTGCCTTCGCTTAGCGTCTTCGAAGGATTGGCGGTGTAACGACAACCACAAAATGCCAGGTAGTCTCGCCTTTAAAAGCGTCACGGTAAAGTTATTGAAAGCGTTACCTTGCATCATCCACCTGTAACGCTCAAGATAAACAACCCTGACCTCTAAATTTCACCGCTGTTCGAAAATAGAAGCGAAAGGGTTAAAACAGTCCACCATCTAGCTACGTCACAACCCGTTAGAGACCAACGCCTTACCGCGAGATAGCCAGTAATGTTACCTGGCGGGCGACAATTGCGCCCTAACTACCAATTGTGACCAGATTTTTCCGGTCTCTCGATTGGTTCCGAGTTCGAGGTCGCTTGCGCGGTCCTCTCCCTTACGAAGCGGTGAAACGGTGTATACCGAATCTATCGCGGACCACAACGTCCTTTGCCCGGCTTTCACCCAGGATCGGATGGCCGATGGTAATTTCAAGAGCAGTCGCCGTAAGGTCCGCAACCACCCGCGCTCTATAGGAAACAGTACAGCTTCCAGACTTCTCCGACTGTTAGTCAGAGTGCTAATGGGCCCATGATGAGGTGGCCACGATGACCCATGTGTTCAGGGTCGGTCACACTCACGGGTCAACACCCATCCGATGGCCTCCACGCATGGGGTGCGAACCTGGGTAGGACACTGGGTCAACCAGTCTCCCCTGGGAATCAAACCTCTGGCGCTCCTGGACGGTCTGCGCACCGAGCGGCGCAAGCCAAGTAATATCAAATCTATATTGTAGGTGTATTTGATCTCTTTCACGTCCACCCATTCAGTATCCTTGTATGCAAAGAAACTGCCGATATAAACACTGTCAATATTTGACAAATATATAAATGTATAAAAACATATTTGTATAAATATATTGTTATACACAAAATTGCTAAATATAACCCATCTCTTCGTCTCATTTGCATATAGCTTTGTGATTCGGAACGACTCGTGCCTCCCCCTGATTTCCGATGATTAGTCATGTTTCTTTTGATGCAAAATAAACGTTGCAAATTGGGTATGTGATACTAAGTGACGGGTAATATATGTCATACAGAATTCCTTGTCACGATTTTCTTTATTTACGTACGTAACTCGTGAGCAGACCCATCTACATAACAATACAATCAACTACTGTAGCAGGTAGGCATTCCTACTCTTGGATGCGTCACAAAATTAAATGCTAGAAATGTAATTATTAGAAACATAATCATCATGATGGTTGTCATGGCTGTTATATTCATTATTATCTACATACAAATAATCAAAATATATTAATGTGATGTAATAGTCAGGGAGAATAATATATTAAAATAGAAATGCAAATTCTCTGTAGAATAATCAAGTAAAATTATTTTATTATCAATCCAGCAATATACCTTCGTATTTATTTAAAATGAATAAAAGTATAATAAATTATATGTGAATTAGAATGTCAGCTATCATAATACCATTATATTTAAAACTGTTTAAACATTTACAAATTTTACTATTCACTAACATGGAAAATAAACTCAGAATTTTCAAACTCTTAAACCTATACCATAAATTGGGTTTTTTACCAAATTATTTACAATTATCTTTTTAAATTGGCCCTCTCCAAAGCTTTTCATCGCTCTGGAATCTTATTAAAGTAAGTTTTAATTTTGGTGAATAAAACTGAATCGCACTTTGTTAGGTCGCTGTCGGTTTATGTGGAGATTGGATTTATTCCTGGTATCGTGATGATGAAAATCACTATTCACCGGAACTTTTGCTAGGTGTCTACGTGCGTAAATAATATTTTGGTAGATGTAAGAAGAAAATAGAGTCATGATTCCTTATTCTACGAGTAGCGACTTACAAGAACTTCTTGGAGAGACTCTATATAAACTAAGTACATACCGCTCTTTTCTGGAGGAGAAAAAATCTTTTTGAATTTGATGCCATTCCCCAACACAGTAGCTCATACGTTAAAATATGCAAAATAAAGGGATTTAGCGGATTCAAAACGCATACATTTCTTATCTAATATACTAAGAAAGGTGAGAATGGGATAGACCACTACCTAGATAAATGGACAAAGGAATTAGGAATTCGTAGTTTCGAAACGTTTTTTAAAGACACGTAAAATGTGTCGTCTGAAGCCGCGTTGAAGCACTGGCTCCCGTCGAATCACCAAAGTTAAGCAGCGTCGAGTGTAGACAATACAACGATAGATGCCCGCCTACTTACTGCCCCGTGATGTTAAAGCCTGTTACCTTACGTACTGCCCAGACAGTACTTAAAAGTCAGTACAGAAAGACACTTAAAAAGTGTCGCCTGAAGCCGCGTTGAAGCACTGGCTCCCGTCGAATCACCAATGTTAAGCAGCGTCGAGTGTGGACAATACAACGATAGGTGCCCGCCTACGTACTGTCCCGTGATGTTACAGCCTGTTACCGTACGTACTGCCCAGACAGTACTTAAAAGTCAGTACAGAAAGACACTTAAAAAGGGTCGTCTGAAGCCGCGTTGAAGCACTGGCTCCCGTCGAATCACCAAAGTTAAGCAGCGTCGAGTGTAGACAATACAACGATAGATGCCCGCCTACTTACTGCCCCGAAATGTTACAGCCTGTTACCTTACATACTGCCCAGACAGTACTTAAAAGTCAGTACAGAAAGACACTTAAAAAGTGTCGTCTGAAGCCGCGTTGAAGAACTGGCTCCCGTCGAATCACCAAAGTTAAGCAGCGTCGAGTGTGGACAATACAACGATAGGTGCCCGCCTACGTACTGCCCCGTGATGTTACAGCCTGTTACCGTACGTACTGCCCAGACAGTAATTAAAAGTCAGTACACAAAGACACTTAAAATGTGTCGTCTGAAGCCGCGTTGAAGCACTGGCTCCCGTCGAATCACCAAAGTTAAGCAGCGTCGAGTGTGGACAATACAACGATAGGTGCCCGCCTACGTACTGCCCCGTGATGTTACAGCCTGTTACCTTACGTACTGCCCAGTCAGGTAATGGTTCTCGTGAAGTTGGGCCACTAAGACCCTTTCGTTTTCTTGGGTCGGCCTAACTCAAGGTTCAACTTCTATCTGGTAACCTCCTCGAAGATAGTCGAACCTGGAAAGGACTCTGTTTTTTCCTGTTACGGCATGGATCGGTTTCCTCTGGGGGGTGTCCTTCGGGCGCTGTTGTCAGAGTGCACAATGGATTGGCGGTCTGGTGCGCAGACCGTCCATGCAATGCAGGAGCGTCAGAAGGTTGATTCCTAGGGAAAACTAGCCCTAAGGTCAGAGTCCCGCCCGGGCGCGCACTTCATGCGTGGAGGCCGCCGGATGGGTGTTGACCCTTGAGTGTGACCAACCCTGAACAGAATGGGTCTTCGTGGCCAACTCAGCAAGGGCCCATAGCTCCCGTCTTATTTATGAAATATTTATTTAATAAATAAAGTCAATGAGTAGTTGGCCAAATTCCTATTAATATGCGACGCAACGCAATGAAAATTTGAATTTCGAACGCGCGTCATCTCATTCAATTTAAAAATCAAATTGCAAACGCCTGTTGGTAGCCGAGAGCATTCGAATTCATTTTTCGAACAAGCCACGCATCGCAAGCGTCGGCGTTTTTAAGGGTTTTGCTATTTAATTAAAGTATGGCGGACTTTAAATATAATTTATGACGCTTGCTTATGAGATATTCCAACCAAAATTTTAGAATGTGATATCGGTTCAACAAGGCACCTGTGTACCGCAACCGAAGTCTCTAAGTCCAATTTTCGAGATTGAAATAAGACTAGTGCGCCCTCTGGTGGATCGATTTCAACAACAATCTTTTTAACTCCTGCCATGACTAAATGATGCCTGCATGCCAAATTTCAGTTCAATCAGATGAAGCGTTTCGGCGCACTATGGAGGAGGAATACACAGACACACACGCACGCACGCACGTATGCACGTACGCTTGCGCACACATATACACACACATTTAGGCGCGTTCACAATACTTTACCTCCCCATCGATTGCTGGGCCGGTAAAGTAAACATAAAAATGTTACTTTGATGAAAAATGTACTGTGTTTTACTCAGTTTGAGGCGATATACTGGCTGTAATGTTATTAAAATACTGTGATATGTTTGTTCCTTCGTTGATAAATGAATTGCTTGCAATATTGACTGCTCATTCTTGTAGTTTGGTGAGACTTTGAATTCAACGTCTTGCGTCTCGCCTGATTCCAGCCAGAACAATAGTAGCGCTTCTCTGCAGACGGAGATGTATATGATCGATAAAGTTTGAGGGCACGTCTCGTGAATCGTGTCATATCTTTACATCGAACGGCATACGTCTGTGTTTCCGCTCGTCATCCCACCCTCTCGACGTAGAAGACGTGGGGAGAACAACAGGGGAGGGGGGGGGGGGGTGTTACTATGACAGCCCTGGCCTACGCCAACCGATAAAAGGAAACTACTCGAAGGGTGCGTTATTTTTAGGACTTTCTTTGCCTTTTGTTAGGGAAGTAATGCGTCGGAAATAAATTAGTAGTGTTTCGACAGGAAGTGGATTCGTTCATTTTCATAAGCGGGATCGAAACGCCACAAGGAACAGCGTGATGATAAAATGATATTTAAGAGGTAGTTGAAGGATTGTACCTCTCATTACGTATCATATGCTCTCCAAATCTTTTGAAATATAGGGTTTTCCAATAACGGCGGGTGGATTTTGACAGTCTGTGGCGGCCATGTTATTTTGGCGGCGTCTGTCGAATCTGTTTATTATTCAGTCACTGTTTATTATGCCAAATCCCCATGTCAAGGTTCACGATTGAGCAGCACGTTAAAACTTGATTATCGAAATGAGTGTTCGTTAGTGCATGGTTATCTCTCGCGAAGGTGACCACCAAGATTATGCGATTTCACCTCGCATTGATCCGAATTTCTGAGTGTGGCATCGCAGGGCTGACGCCCTGCGGCAGGTATCTCGTGGCGATCGCGCGCCGATCGTAACGCTTTATATAGCATCGCCCCGGCCGCCACTGCCGCCGACCGCGGTCGGTTGCTCTCGGTGCTCAAGTAATAAAACGGTTTTTTATTCAATATTTGTCCATTGGAGCTAATGGGTCCATTTTGTTCAGGGTTGGTCACATTCACGGGTCAACACCCACCGGCGGCCTCCACGCATGAAGTGCGAGCCCGGGCAGGACTCAACCTTAGGAGTCAACCTTCTGGCGCTCCTGGACGGTCTGCGCACCGTGCGGCGTAAGCCAATCGATTAAGCACTCTGACTAACAGTCGGGGGAGTCTGGAATCAGTACTGTTTCATATAGAGCGGGGGTGGTTGCGGACCTTACGGCGACTGCTCTTGAAACGACCATCGGCTACCCGATCCTGGGTGAAGAGCCGGGCAAAGGACGCCGTGGTCCGCGATAGAAAATTCGGTTTACACCGTTTCACCGCTTCGTAAGGGAGAGGACCGCGCAAGCGACCTCGAACTCGTTACCAGTCGAGAGACCGGAGTAATCTGGTCCTAATTGGAAGTAAGGGCGTGAGTGTAAGCCCGCTGGGTAACATACCTGGTTATCTCGCGTATAAGGCGTTGGCCTCTTACGGGCATGTGGCGGAGCTTGACGGTGGACTGTTTGTCCAAGTCTTCTTCGATCACTTCACAATCGTTAAAATTTCCTGAGGTGACGGGTTCGCCCGTTGTAGTTGATTACTCTATTTTTTCATTAATATTTGTTTATCTTACATAATTTGTTTTATTTATTTGGCATTTGGAGCTTAGGTACCGGTTATTTGTCAGTATCCTATGTACCCGGGATGACATGACGATTCTAACATACATACATACATAAGCACTAAAAACAATACACTCTTTTTTTTTGTAAGTCTTATAGAAGAGACAATTACTTATCGTTGTCAATTACGAAGTAAGGACCTAATAAAATAATTTAAACAGACGCAATAATGCAATTCTTTTTTTGAATTTGAATTCTCGCTATTTTTCTATTATTCTTTGCCAACGCACATGCAGCCTCCCCTGCACTGCGCCCCTGCGTTGTGTTTCTTGTCAGTCTCCTACAATTCCTTATTACGGGCGTTGAATGAAATGGTTCACTTCCGTCCGCTTGTGTTTGTGTTTGTTTTTACGTTTAACCAAATTAGCGGATATCGCTTGTGACACATTCTGAACGGTGGGCGGAGCAAACCTAACCTCTCTCTCTCTCTCTCTCTCCATCCCTTTCTCTCCCTCTCTCGGTGCAAGATAATAACAACATGCTATCTTCCGGTGTCGCCAATCCCAGAATTTTATACAGTATTTCACTGTCTCATACTTAAATATTACAATAATAGACAATGAAAGATTTTGAAGTCCAAACATAAAATGTGTTTTTAGAGCATACATTTGGTTGGACATTATACAGTCTGTTCGAGGGGGTCGGGGTTTTTTTAAGGCGTGATTCTGTACATCAAACTGAACAAGAAATATTTTTTGTTTGTTTCTATTCTTTATCGTGAAGTTTCACACGATGGGCGGGTTTATTATCATACGACAATATCTTATAACCAACCCTACTATGAAGTGTTTATACTCGTATGTGTGCGTGTAATATATGTAAAAAAATGTATGAGTAGATATTGCATTCGCACTACAGAATTGAAATGCGGTTCCGCTAATTTTATCCCAACAGAAAATTGTGATCTAGCCGGGAATCGTACCCGGAACCTTACGATGTTAAGATCAGGCGACTAACCATTATGCCAACGGGCCGTGGTAATATAATGGTCAATTGTAATTATTACATTATAAACTTTTTTGTTTTCTTTTTTTTTCACCTTTTTAGATTATTGTTTAAAGGAAATTTTTCTACATCAGCGTTTTCCAATCGGTGGGTATTACCCGGCACTGGGCCACGAAAATAAAATACCAGGTCGCAGTATTGTCTCCTTGTTGTTTAAAACCAATCATACTCGTAAATGATGAAATGGCGTGGCACGTCGTTCATTGCCGAACGATAATTCAGCTCTTATCAAGAAACATTCGCTAGGACTGGAAGCTAATCTGAAAGAATATTTTCCTCCAATCATCAGAGATCAAACGTGGATAAGGAACCCATTTTCAGTCAATATAGAATCCGAGACAGATTTATCGAATTCAAATGTCGACTAATTAATTTAACTGTCATGTCACGCAGCACTCAAAAACATATTCGAGAGAATATCATTGATAGATGATTTGATATCTTGTCGTCAAGAGTACCCAGCTTTAACAGAACAAACGATAACATTTATAACGCCTTTTGACACGACATATACGCGTGAAGCAGGTTTCAACACTCGTGTTTCTGAAAAATAAACGTAGAAACCGATTGGAAACTGAACCAGACTTAAGAAAAAGTTAATGTCTTTTCCGGCAAACTTGGAGTTTCTTGTAGCGTAAACAGTTTTATTAACGCTTCAAATTATGTTATAGACTTCTTTGTGGACATTCATATGTGTTTTAATTTGCGTATTTACATAGAATAATAATAAGTCACGAAAGTCAAGCATAAAAATTATCGGGCTAGGGCACAAATAGTCTGGGAAACGCTGTTCTACACGAAAAATTTATTTGAAAACCATCTACAATTTTCTTTGACTTAGCGGTGGTTACCAAGAAAAAGGCACTTTCAGTTAAACTTAAGGATGTTCAAATATTCTTCTTTCAGTAGCAAAGGCCTAAAGCAATGTTGATCGATTTATACATTTATCCTTGTAGATGGATTTCAAGTCAGTTTTTCGTGTAGAATAATCTCCTTCAATTAAAAATCACCCCAAGGAAAAAAACGAAAGGAAAATGTCACTTTCCTTGTTCAGTTCAATGTACAGAAACATCCCTTGAAATAAAACCCCGACCATCCCGCATACACTGTGTGTATATTGCAGACATTATCACATACTAAAGATATCAAATCCACTTCATGTTTCTTTGAATTTCAATTTTTAGTCGTATTTTAAATATTAAAATATTTTCTTGAGTCACCAATTAAAAAATATATTTTAACTTATCATTCCATGTCAAATTATAGGAGGTATTACTAACGGGAATTTATTAATTTGCTTTGCTTTTACTATCTATTACTAACATAATTCTAGGCTGTGCATATATACATTGCTTTTTGTAAATAATAGACAAAATATAGCTTTTGATTAGATTTACAAGATAAAATATACAAATTTAGGCATTTAATCAATTTTAGATAGTGAAAACACGGAAAAGTTTTGAGAGTGAAGATTTATAGTTAAACAAATTCAAATAAATTTGAGAATGTCGGCTAAAACAGGAGCAAAAAAGTTAACCTGAAAAATAGAAGTCGAGTAGCATTGGAAAGAGCGGCTCAGCAGGTATTCAGGGGTATAGTTGTATTATTAGTAACGGAGTCGGAGAATGAAAGAATCAGGAGGAGGAGGAGGACATGCCGTATGCATACGCGGCACAAGCACATCAGCTGTGAACGTGGTGCCCGTAGCGCTGCGCTCAGTCACACCCGTTTTCTTTTATGAATTGAACAGTATTGGGGCAAGCGATTGAATAGGTATTTCAATCGACTAATTAATCACGATTGATTTATTGGCGATTGATTTAGTCGCGACTAACGTTAATCAAAATTGAAGTAATCGCGACTAACTCAATTAATCGTTAATCGTCAATCGCGACTAACTTGCTCTTCAGATGACATCCGACCGACCGGTCCGACCGATCCGACCGACCGGCCCGACCGGTCCGACCGGTCCGACCTACCGACGACCGACGAAAATCGCAAAACTGAAGTTGATGTCGAGAATATCAATCTAACGATTGAAACTAATCAATGGTTATAGCCGATTGACGATTAACCGAATCAATCGTTAGTCGCGATTAACGTATTCAATCGTCAATCGTCAATCGACAGTCGACTAAATTTTGCCCAATACTGGAATTGAATTATTCGACATTAGGATTTGGAACGTATTTACGTCAATCCCTCGACTGTGCATTCCGACACAGTCACACCCGTTTTTTATTACGACAAGGACGAATACCTCGTCACCAGCTTCTCTCACTGATTGGATGATCTTGTTTACTCCTCCACGGCTAATCAAAAATGCAATAATAAGTCGTTCACAATAGAGGAATAAACGGGAAGCGGTTCGGCAACACCGCCCCTTATCCCGTATCCCGGCCCGCCGCAGTCGCGTCGCGCTATTCCCGCAGAGCGGTCGCTGCACGCGCCACATCGCTCGCAACCCGGAATCTGAAAACGCCCGCCGCGCCGCGAACGTAATTGAATTACAGTATTCTGATTGTGATCGCGCCGCCGCCCGTGATTCGGTTTGTGATCGTGGGTGATTTAAATCTTCCGTGCCCGCATACAAACAGGAACAGCTGCCGGTGACCCATTTGACATGATTGGGTCTGATCGTGCCCCTCTTTATAGGTTTGCTGCGTGGGCACATAATGGCCCGGAGATAATGATAACACCGGCCATGCCCTGATGAGGCGCAGAATAGCCGTTCATTTTGGAACGGAATCGCTAGGGCGTGCCTCGGATATCCCGGAATTATCGCCGTTATCCACAACTAAATTAAGGACTAAATTGAAAAAGCGGGTCGTGCCTGTAAAAGAGGATTTTCCAACGGAAAACGCTCTTATACTCGAGTAAGTAACCTCATTAAATTACCATTAAATCTCAAATAAAACCTTAATATTATTTTTTTATATTTTGAGCTGTAAGTAGATCGTACACAATCGATGGGTACTACTTTATGTGCTATACAATTTACCTAAAAGGTGTACAATATTTCTATAATTAAATATATTTTCACTTACATTACATAAATATTATACATATAGGTACATTAATATATGAAATCGAAGACTATTGCGGTTGTTTCATATTATAAATAGGATAAACAAGTAAATATATTAAAAAATTAAAAACATGACTTCCTTTAAAGAAAGTGAACTATTGTATTTATAATTATTTTTATTACGGTTTTTGTATTAAATATTTTTGGTTTATGTATTTATCCATATGTATATTTCCGGAATGTACTCAATTAGACCTTTCATTTGACACTAAACACGATATATTTATGGCAGTTTATTGACATTTAGACATCTATTTACTTGATATTTGGACACTGGACACTTGATACACGTACCCTATGACCCTCGGGATGACAACGTTTTTAACGATACCACACACTTCTAAATCGCTTCAATCGTTGAGAATTTATGGTGGAATAAATAAACGGAAAACATACGAGTACGTATATGAACTCTGAATACATTACACGACTTTTTGTTGGGCAGTCGTGTCAAAAATATAACGTGGCAATCACAGTTAATAAATTAAATTTACAATGTCATCACAAAGTTGGTTGAAAAGGATAAACTATAGAAAGTCGAAAGTAATAATCTATAGGTTGAATAGCGATGTACGCTAAATAAAAGAATTAAATCGAAAGTGAAAGAAATACAAAATTATAAAGATAAAGGTATAAACATATTAATAAGAAAACTAAATATAATCACAATTAATGTCTAAGATATGATTTTATGTAGGTATACTTTATCCATGTTTCAATTTTTAAATCAAGTAAGTTGATGAACCCTCTAAATAAGTTAAAAATCTTACGGATTTCAATATTTTTCAGTAAAATTTAACACAAAAAAACGGATATTATGAAATTTTGCTAAATTTTGATGAAAAACTCGTACACTCTGAATGGGTCTCAATTCATTTACAACTTCCTTTAACTATTTGTCATTGTGATTAAATGGGTTACTTTTGGCAACAAAATGTTTTAAATGGGCGAGAATATGATTACAGCGATAGCATTTTAAACTTTTTCACTTATTTTAACTCGGTAATTCTTATAATATTTAGGAGTTTAACAAAATGGGCAACAAGTTTGAAGAGAGTTAAAACAACGAGTTTAACACATGTTATTTTTTAACCCCGAATTCTAATAGTATTTGGGAGTTTAACAAAATGGGTCTTTATCTTTACCCCGAATTCTTATGGTATTTGGGAGTTAGCAAAATGGGTCTTTATTTTTACCCCGATTTTTTATAGTATTTGGGAGTTTAACAAAATGGGGCTTAATCAAAATTTGCTTCAGACCTTTATCTAACTATCCGTATAATTTAAAATTATACGCGCATGTTTATTATTGCACAAGTAGGCAGTCAGTCAAAATAGCGACAGCCGGTGACTGGCTGATGCACTGACCTCTGATTAGAGAAGATTATCTGCGGCGGTGAACGACCGAACCCTTGAGTGATCATGCGCTTGTTCGCACTGCCATGACTCGTGTCTCTCAATATCTTTTATCTAATATTTAACGAAGATATAACATATCTCTACGATCGGGCCATAACACTTCAGGACTCGCACCGTATTTTCGAACGTAGTTAGTCGCACCTGAGAGCATATTTTGACTCATGATTAAAGATAGTATAGATGATTTAATGTTTAGTTTAGTTTTTTATTTTCATAAATTTCAATACTATGTCGCTTGGTATATTTAAGATATAGAGTAATAGTACCCTTCAACAGACAGGGTGTGCCTTGAAAGTCTATTTTTATTGATTTATTAACAATACCGGTACATATTGTTAATATTCTTCAAAGTACTTTCCACGAGCATCTACACATTTTGCTCACCGACTCCCATGACCAATACGCCCTCTCTAAGGCCTTGTCGGGAACCTCCTTGATAGCTGTCACGGCCGCGCGATGTTTTTCGTACGCGGATAACACTTTTTGTCGAGTTTTGTGCAAAATATGATCGCCCAGCGTTGTTCGAAAGTATCCGCCTTCGCGCGCCGTGACGTGGTCTGAAACAAGGGTCCACTACACTGTTTTCCGTTAGGATCCAATTAACGGAATTGCATTTTCAACTCGGTCGATGAAATGCAATAACAAGACACACACTTACACACATGTTACATGCACACATAATATGTACATATAAACATTTCATAGTAGTGTTGGTTGTAAGAGATTGTCATATGACAATAAACCCGCCCATTGTGACATTTCACAATAAAGAGTAGAAAACAAACAAACAAAAAACAAACTAAATCAGCTATTTTGATTTTTCTGATTCTTGCAGCAGACTGACCATTGGTGCTCTATGAAGATAAGGTTCCCCCTTTATCTCACCCAACCGGTTCGAACACGCTGCGACCAGTAGGGTGCAGCAAAAAAATATATTTTATTCTATTCTATTCTATTCTACTTTTCGGACACACCTTTTATGACACCTACAGATATTTACATGAAAATATTACATTAACTCTTGACGATAGGTTATCAAAATAGTTATAAAAGTAAAATTAAAATATGTAGGCGCCTATAAAATTGGCACGTAATTTATTTTCTGTTATTTTCTAGACTTCATTTACTGAGTAAATTGAGTGCCTGATCAGATATTTTCATAATAAGGTTTTAAATATTACGAATTATTTTGTATCCCTAAAATTAAGATCGAGTTTGTTGAATATAGTCTTCCTTATCTCATAAACCGACTGGTCGGATTTTGTTAGTACGTGACATCACATACACCGAGCGGTCTGTTAGTGCGTGGCCCACCGAACACAGACCTTTGTCATGTCTTGTCGGGTAAGAATGGATGCTCTGGTTTGTTTTAAACAACTCACGTTTTTATACAAATACCGCCATCTCTATTACATAAAAGGATGGGTCAGGATTTCTAAGGACGATTTCATCTGCGAGAGATTTGTTCAGCTCTCGCAGAGGTGGAGGAGCTCGTACCACACACAGACCGCGCGCTTTTGCAGAATAAATTCCCGCTGACGAACTGCTGAACAAGTTCAAATCTCCGTCTCATACACCAGAAGAGAGGGGACATATGCAAAGTAGCATTGCCGAAGGGTGTCTGATAAGATCGTTGATACAATTAAGCAAAACATTCACGACTGGGTTTGTTGCGAAGCCTGTCGATGTAAACACCCCAACGTAATCCGGAGTCAACAGTAAAACCCAGGAAGGTAATGTTAGCCACTGAGGAAATTAGTAGACTATCACAAATTACCTTCAAAACGAAGTTATCGACATTTCGGAGATAAAATATGCGCATAATATGCGTCTTGTCGATGTTGACAAGAAGTACCTTTGCAGAAGACCACCACATAATGAACCACAATGAGAACCACAAATTCAAAAAAAAAAAATAAATCGATTCAAGAACAAAATATATTTGTTTTATTATCAGGTATTGAAAATGGCAATTACCAAAATAATAAAAAAAAATAACAACGATGCTTCTCCTTTTTTAAATTAAGTTATAATTTCAGAATATTATGTTATAATTTCCGAATCATTATTGTTATATGGACTTTCCTTAAGTATATCAAAACTATTGTAATTCTTTATCTAGGATATATTGGTATATTCTAACATAAAACATTACATCGAAAATATACCCTATATGTTTAAAGACATTGCTGAGATTAATATTGTCGATGCTGACGGTTACTCCGCTATCTCAGGATATTATAACGATCGTTGTCGACTTTTTACCCTGAGATAAGTCGTAAAGACGAAGCAGATAGAAAACCCAGAAGATAAGCCCAGCACAGTCTTTCCTCAACCAGCCAGGACACCAAGTTATGTAAGCAGGAAGCGAGGAAGCTCCCTCGCCACCTGGTTATCATTTTTGGAAGGACTAATGCTTGCCTTGAGCGAACATACGAGTATACCTAGCGTAAGCATGTACAGGCCGCGACGCCCTTTAGCCGCTTTTGTCACCGTAAATTTTAAAAGTATAGGTGACAGTAGGTCAACATCTACCCCATTTTCTTAAGAAGATACGTTTCCAGACTCCCAGATACAACACTGTTTTTGCAGAGTGCACTGCCTAGGGCTTGCCCGACAAAATTCCTTCGTTCAATTCATCTATTCAAGGAAGCTCCCGGACGGGAGCTGAACCATAGGTTAAACCGGTCACGTGAGTCAGACTGCTCCGGCAATTCGTCAGATACAACATGCTTTTGCAGATATGCATACGACGAAAGGGAATAAACGCTTATGCATTTAATTCCTTCCATTTAATTCGAGGAGACTTTCGGATAAGAGTTGAACCTTGAGATGGACCGACCACATGAGATTTCTAAGGAAAAATATTACACAGATACTCGCTACCGGGTAAAAAGACCAATAACATAACTTTAGACATCATTACTCTCGATTTTAATAGGTTAGATGCGTGTTGCAGGAATTTGATGGTACTGTAGATAACAGAAGACATGGATTAACAAAGGGAGATACAATCAAAATAAACTACCACTGGGTCTTTTTTACCCGGTAATAAGTCATGTAGTGTTAAAGCAAATATAATATGTGGTAATACAATACTATTTATGTATATCCTACTAATATTATAAACGCGAAAGTTTGTATGTATGCATGGATGTTTGTTACTCTTTCACGCAAAAACTACTGAATGCATTTTGATGAAACTTTACAATAATATAGCTTACACATCAGAATAACACATAGGCTATAATTTATAAAGATATAGCGTGAATTATCTAAAATATAACGATAACTCTCAAGTAAGTATAGGAAAAAAATCTAAGCAATTGACATTCGAAATTTAAATGCTATCCTACTATCCTACTAATATTATAAACGTGAAAGTTTGTATGTATGTATGGATGTTTGTTACTCTTTCACGCAAAAACTACTGAATGCATTTTGATGAAACTTTACAATAATATAGCTTACACATCAGAATAACACATAGGCTATATTTTATAAAGATATAGCGTGAATTATCTAAAATATAACGATAACTCTCAAGTAAGTATAAGAAAAAAATCTAAGCAATTGACATTCGAAATTTAAATGCTATCCTACTATCCTACTAATATTATAAACGCGAAAGTTTGTATGTATGTTTGGATGTTTGTTACTCTTTCACGCAAAAACTACTGAATTGATTTTGATGAAACTTTACAATAATATAGCTTACACATCAGAATAAGAGATAGGCTATAATTTATAAATATATATGGTTTTCTATCATCATTATCACAATTTTTCATCACCACGCGGGTGAAACCGCTGGGCGCAGCTAGTACTCTATAGTTTATACAATGCACGCAACCTTGACTTGATTAAAACATTAAACTCCAGAGTGACCACATAGGATGTCATATAGCTCTTTTAACCCTCCCCGGACCCGGTCATTTTGCGAGTATGCCTCTGCCCCGGTCCCTTCATTTCTATTTGAGCCATCCGTAAAATGGTTATACTGTCTGATGCCTCCTTGTTAATAAGGTCGTAAGTCTTATGTAATTTTTCCTGTAATTATATTCAGTAAAAATTTTGTCTGTAACCATCTTTAGTAGTATGGAGTCATCCCATGCCTACTGCACTATTTCTTATATTTTCTATTTTTCATGATTTGTGGTTCCTCTATTCATGCTCCAGAGTATTGACTGTTAGTCTTATGGACTGTAAAAGTATCACCCAAGTTATTATATATTTTGGGCCTATGTAATAGACTTGTCTCTGGGTGAATGTGGAGATACGTGAGCAATTACAAAAATCTTCTATAGCCGCTCGCCTGGTCATACTGATCTGTTTGCTTCTCTCTGTATGGATTTTACTGGTATGGCACAATATAAGCTTCTGTCAAACAATTGTCTTATATCAAATTCTTCAAATTCCTCAAACAGCTTATCTGGGTGAGGAGTCATCCAGCAGACTTCCTGTTTATTACTCTCAGTAGTAATTTTTGGGCCTTCTGTTTGCTTCTCTCTGTACGGATTTTACTGGTATGGCACAATATAAGCTTCTGTCAAACAATTGTCTTATATCAAATTCTTCAAATTCCTCAAACAGCTTATATGGGTGGGGAGTCATCCAGCAGGCTTCCTGTTTACTACTCTCAGTAGTAATTTTTGGGCCTTTAAAGAGTAGATCCAGATTCTCCTTCGTGCTCGAAGCGATATCAGAAAAAGAGCAATAAAACGAAAACGTATTTTGGCAAAAATGACAAATGATCCATTTCTGCAGCTATCACTTCAGATATAAATATTATAAAATATAGTAATTATTATTGTATCTAATTATATACCACGTTTAACCCTTTGAGAATCATAAGCTTTACGGTAGAGTATGGAAATTTTGGATACATATCCAAAATACGTACGTCATATACGTATGTCAAGTTTTGTGAAAATTGGTTCTTTGTATAAATTGCTGTGTAAGTACCACATAAGTGTCTATGTGGTCCATAAAGATGCAAAGTTCCTCCGAAGTCATACGTACTCCGAACTCCGAAGTCATACGTACTAAAAAACGTACTAAAAGAAAAATGATGGAATTGTAATAGTCGCCATAAATATGTATTTTATTTATTTATTTTAAATCACCAGAGTTCGTTGGTCATTTGCGATGTAACAAAACGGGTTGTTTTCAAACAATAATTTAATACTTTTTGCTAATATTAAGATGTTGATGTCTCAATAACATGGAAAAAATATAATTTATAAATTTGATTGAATATTGCACAGTCATAACGTTGTGGATCAGTCGTGCTTTCTTATTTTCGCTTTTGTTTGTCCACGTGTGTAGGCGCCTCTCGCGGGAAATAATACGACATCGTTCGGCGGCGAACGCAAGCAACACGGCCCCGATAGAAGTTATCCCAATCCTGACGCGACATATGCTTTGACGTCATCGGTCACGTCAATTCTGACGTGTGTGAGCTAGTACAAACCCAGGGAGGTTCAGGGTTGATTGCTTGCCTAAGGCCGCTAGATAACGATTTGCTAACAATGCGTTGCCAGCCATTTGTTGCTACCCAAGGCGAATTCAGCAATAGCCGACCTATTAATTCCCTCTGTACGCCAAAAGTAGTCGATTTATAATCATTTGCAACATTTTTTTTTAAATTGCAGAATAAAATATATCCCTACACACAAAATATTGTTTTTTGTTATGTATATGTATATATGTATTAGGAAAACAAAACAAACGATCCCAAAGTCGACTATCTTAGCACTTTTTATCACGGGAGTTTTAGTGGCAATCTTCCGGCTCTATCTTCAGACCGTTGTCATCATGTGTAATAGAAAGTACTCAAGACAACAAAACAAACAAGCCTAAACCTGACTATCTTAGCACTTTCCATCAGGGGAGTTCCAATGAATTTTCCGGCTCCATGTTCAGACCCTCGTCTTATGGTTTAATAGAAATTAGTACTCACGATAACAAAACATACTAGCCCAAATTCGTCTGTTCTACCATTTGCCATTAGGGAGCTCCAGTCCCTACAACCCCGATCTATCATCAAATCAGCTCGATGGTACCATAATATTGCATTGTTACCGAAATTACATAAGTACCTATGCGTTATTTTTAATGACGTTATTTTTTCTGACGAGTCCAAATTTAAATTGATTGGTCCAGACGGTTACTTACAGTGCGCCGAGAAATCTGGAGAGAGGACATCGATGATTGCATTGCACCCACAGTAAAGCATTCTCCATATATCATGGTGTGAGGATGCATCACATCACTTGGTGTTAACAGTCTGATTATGCTAGAAGGGTCAGTGAATGCTGAGAAATACAAAAACATATAATTCTTGAAGGCGTTATACCAACATCTGAGAATTTGACTCAAAAAATTGATGAGCCAGTATGTCAGGACGATTCAGCTCCTTGCCATCAAGCCCGATCTGTGAGATTTTAAAGATTTTTTTTTTCATTTTTACTTGGTGGATATTCTCAACACTAAATTAACTTATTTTTTTTTTCAGGTATCACAGTTCAAAGAATCATTGGGATTGAAATCACTTTCATGGCCAGGAAACAGTTCCGATTTAAATATCATACAAAATCTGTGGTACAGAATGGGTAAAAATATTCGCAAAAAATCGCCCAAAACTATTATGGAATTGAAAAACACTATACAACGCGTGTGCTATGAAGAAATAACGATTGAATACATACGCAATATTTATAAATCAATGCCGAGACGTATTCAGAGTGTTATCCGTTCCAAAGGGGGTCAAATCATCAAAATATTGATTTGATGATTAAAATAATAGATTCGCTTTAAAATCCTTCTAATTTTATTTTATTTATTTTTTTAGAGTCAGAATTATATAACACATGGATATAGAAACGATAGAGAAATGATATCGAATTAAAAATGACTGATGTAGTTGGCAGGGATATTTATGGAAGTTTTTATTAATAAATGTAGTCTTCAATAATTAAACCCTTACTGTTATAACCCTATACAATGTATGTTTATTTTAACTAAAGTATATTTGTTTTATTATTTATATAAAATATAAAGGTTAGCAAAACACAGGTAATTAAGTGAAGAAAATAATGAATTAAACCCAAAATTATATTTTTTATACGTGCGGCTTTTTTTGTTGCGCTGGGCGTATATGGATAAATACATAAACCACAAATATTGCTTAAAAACCGTAATAAAAGTAATTATAAATACAATAGTTCACTTTATGTAACGGCAGTCATGTTTTTATTCTTTTTAATATATTTACTTGATCACTCATTCATTCATTCATTGGACAAAATCTGCAAATAAGCCGACTGCTTTCAAGGAAAATTCAATTTCGCCATGACAAAGAAATTCGCTTTACCTATAGCACCCAAATTGAAGATGAGTTGAGTCTCAATCAATCAAACGTGGCAGACGTGTCATTATAAGTATAATAAGTATGCAGTCGGTAGCGATTTTTCTTGTAAATTCTCGTCGGGCATAGCACAACGCCCATCGATACAAAAGAGATCCATAAAGATCGTAATGCTCGTTCATCATTGTGAATTAAGTTCCCCCTTCCCCCGTTCGTTCGTCACAAAAAAAACATCTGGCAAGCGTCAATGCTGTATCGAGTCTGATTGGGCGCGGGGAAAGCCGTGTATCCATGTATCATAAGGCCAACAATACATGTCCGATCTTTCTATACGATTGTCGGATCTGATAGTCTGATTAGACTATCGGAAGGCACTCTTGCCATACACTTGCTTGAACATTCAGGTAGCGAATGCTTTCGTGCAGCTTGGGTAATAAGAACCATTTTGTTCTCGGATCGGCCCAACTCACGATTCAGAAGCCTCATCGTGTGGAAGGCTACCCCGGGCAAGACTCTCGTGTCTCAGGACTCACGACTGGTGGTTTGGTTTCTCCTGGTGGGATTGCCTCCCAGCGCTACTAGACAGTTTGCGCACCGTTCGGCGACGCCAATCGGTTGTGCACTTTAACTATTTGCTGAAGGCGTCTGGAGACTATGGAAATATACTGTCTCCTAAGCAGCGGGGGAGGATATTGACCTGTTGTCATGTCATTTTTGAAACGACCTATTGGCAATCCGATCCCGAGTGGTATGACGGTAAAAGGACGCCCAGGCCCGTATTTTCTTCTGTACAGTATTTGTCAAAGCTTGGCTATTCCTGTTCTTTGCTAAACTGAAATGCTAACTTCTATTACTGATTTCAATCTATGAAACTGCATTGCCAGTTTTAAAAATAGAAAAATGTGATATTTCTTGGTCTTTCCGGTAACTCTTCATAATAATATGTAGTCTAAAGTTTGCTAACACGGGTCTGTACGGCGCAAGATATTCCGAGTCAGGGAATCGGACGGTGACATCAGCAGAGCAAATACTTCCTGGTGTGACGGGTTCGCCCGTTGTAGTCGACAATAACAAATGTTTGAACATTCAATACACGTCCGATCCGACTATCGAATCGGACGTGTATTCAATGTTTAAACAAATGTATGACAAGAGCGCTTTCCGATAGTCTGATCAGATTATCGGATCCGACTATCGTATAAAAAAAACTGACATGTATTCCTGGCCTTATACCTAGTCAATGTTGCCATTTTTAACATTCCATTTTTGATGGAACGTGTTTTTGTTATAGCAAATAATCTGTGTATTTATATTTATTAACTATCCTTCTTGAAACATACAATCACTCGATTAGATCTGTCAGAGATTTATTTATTTATTTATTTATTTATTTATTAAAGGTAAAGCACAAAATATAATTTACTGCAGCATTACAAAAAAAAATGTGTTTGGACCAGTAGCGAAAAATAGAGCACACTGCAGTATCTTGGTCACTGCGTCAACACCGCCTAACTAGGCCTAGGCCTGTACTAAGGCAGGTGTACCAGGAAATATTTTACCTGTGCACACAAAAAAAGTAAAAAATTACCAACTAAACTTAAAAATTAAACATGTTAAAAAAATAAATTAAAATATCATCAAGAAGTATTTGAAATTATAATCATAAAATTATTGAGTAAATAAATAAAAATCGAAGTTATAATAATAGTAAATAGATAGATAGATACCTACTCAGTAAAATAAACAAATAAAAATAAAATAAGAATAAAAATAAAAATCATACTAGATAGTCAAATAATTTGTGGCTCTTTTCACGGCCTTCATTTATTAGCCACATATGGCTCTGTTTCTTAAAGCAATCTTTAGACTGAATTGCTTTAATTCCATCTTCTAAAAGGTTATATGTCCTGGGGCCCAAAACCGTAAAATGCCTTTGACCAAAAGAGGTCATCATTCGGGGAATATCTATTTTTTTAACAACGGATCGCCTTGTTGGATGTATTTGTTGTGAGAAAGTCCTGTTGCATTTGAATTGAATAAAATTTACACAAAATTTTAAATAAAGCTGTCTTAAATCCAATACTTCATATTCCAAAAACAATTTTTCCGATGAGTACCTGTAAGGCTTACGCGTGATGATTTTTATAATTAGTTTCTGTGCCACCTCTGCTGGGTAAATAGTCGACTTTATAGATTTTTTTCCTGTAAAAAAAATCTATAAAGTCGGTAACTTTAATACATTTTGAAAACTTCTTTACGTTTCTTCTTTACGTTACGTTTCTTCTTTACAAGATCGGTTGTATGTCTTCGATTTGCCAACACAGAATTAGGTTTAAAGGCCAACAACTCATCTCTACCAGATCTAAGCAAACATCTGTTATCTAAATTTAAAAAAAACTAAATTGGCGATGGCTCATCAATAGGGTTTCCTTTGTACGCTTTGGTCAGAACTCGAAATCGTATGACACATAGCGTCCGTAACCACGTTGAAGTTAAGCAGCGTTGGGCGCGGTTAATACTTGGATGAGTGACCGCCTGAGTGTTTGACTGCGTGATGCTATAAATGCCCACCTAGAAGATGGTGCCAATAGGCAACTAGGTGGATTCCACGAAATGGCACATGCCTTGTGTGTAAAAAAAAATATCAGCAGAACAATATGAAAAGGTAAGCCCACTGCGGACACTGATCGTACGTAGGTTAGGAAGACGAAAGGTTAATTGTGTCAGTTTTCATAGGCTGGTCTTTTCCATACCCGGTATAGCAAGTAAGCATAATCGCTGCTCTCCTGTCCCATCGTATCCAAATTACAATTTTAGAATTAATCTTTTTTTAGACCCCTTACGTTCCGTACCATGTCTGGTATGCAGGTAGAGTACCTTCATAAATGTTATTTATGAGCGCAAAGGAAATAAATGCGGGTGTGCGCAGGCATCCTATCTAATGCGATTAACTAAATTGGTATAAATGGGTTAGTTGAATTCCTGCATTTATTGATTGATTTTTATTGCTTGATTTTTATTGCTTCTGAAATATCGAACATTTATGCTGGTAGCTTGGAAATAAAATGTTTGCAAATTTATAGACCAGGAAAGCAGCTTAGTGGTAAGGTCTGTTTTTTCTATTTTTATTTGAAGGGATATATTTTCAGATTGGTCCCATTTTTATCAAAATCCTGTTCTGATGATGAGATCCATGAGTAATTGAGGTAACTCCTCGAATATTATCATATTAAGTTGAATATTTGCATGTTGGTTCAATTCCGATGACAATGCATTTTTTTATGTTTAGCATTACCTGATTCTACATCCTGGGTTGGCTCCCGACGAGGGGACTCCTCATCGGTCAACAGCATAGATACGAAATTTTGTATACTCATTCAGTTATGATAGCCCGTTCTACGATTCAACATAAAATGGCTGCTGCACCCAGGGTTGGCTCCCGACGAGGGGACTCCTCAACGGCCAACAGGACAGACACGAAATTTTGTATATGCATTTAATTACGACAGCCCGTTCTAAGTTTCACCATGACATGGCTGCTGCACTTATAAAAAAAATGGAGTCTTTTTTTTTGTTTAAAATTGTATCTTAATTATATACGTTATTGGTCCCCTTTTCTTCGCCGCTGTTGTCGGTTAATACATGTAACGCCGCTGTTGGCGGGTAACACATAAGTTGGTCATCACATCTTCCAACATTTACTGATCAATTCTCTGCAATTCGCAGCGAATGGCATCCTTTAATTCTTCCAATGTTCGGGACTTATCTTAATAGTCAAGGGACTTGAGGAAACCCCACTTAAAAAATCACAAGCAATTAAATCCAGCGACCGAAGTGGCCAAGGTACATCGCCAAAACGTGAAATGATTCGTTCGTGGAAAATCTCTATAAGAACTCTCATTGAGGCCCTTGCTGTATTGTGGGCTCATCCTGCTGGAACCATACACTCACGATGTCTATTCCCCGCCACTGTAGTTCTGGCACCAGAAAGTTAGTGATCATTTCAATGTAGCGATCTGATGTGACAGTAACAGTGGCGGCGTTTTCTTCAAAAAAACAACACCATTTTACGACCGTGGTTGAAATGTCGACGATAGAGACGTTGTGTTTGGACAACAGATTCACCACTTTAACATAATTATCGTACAGGAACACACAATGTTGCAGATTCCCCTGCGACATAGTGACTAAAAAGCTGAGTTGAATAAAACCATGCTGGTTTCCCCCACTCTTCTACTCGTTGTGTACTGTGAATTTCAAGAACATGCGATTCCTCCGAATGACCCTTACATCCATTTATGGTATGTATGTGTATATGACGGTAATGAGCTATATTTTATAGTATCCAAACAAAAGAGTATGGGCATTTTGGACCCACTTTTCAAATATCTGTAAATCATATTGTAGCGTCCGTAACCGCGTTGACACCGGTTCTCCTCGTCGATGGATGACCGCCTGAGTATTTGACTGCGTGAGGCTATAAATGCCCACCTAGAAGATGTTGCCGATAGGCAACAAGGCGGGTTCCACAAAAAGGCATCAGCCTTATGGGGAAAAAAATAGCAATAGAAAGATCTCTTTATGTAGATCGTTTATCACTAGAACGACTGATCCCAATTATGAGCTGTTTCTGAGTTACATCCTATTTAATATGACAAAAAATCTGGTATCCCCTAGGGCACAAAAACATCCAGGCATTGTATTGTTAATAACTGTTTAAATGAAAACCATCGCAGAATACCCGAAACGATAAACTACAAGCGCTATGTGAGTACAAACTATATATTCCAAATAATGCTCGAGTTTGTCAGCAGTATATGGAGGGGAATACTGGGATATGCTGCTAATGAGTCTTATAATTTCATTGCTCGCTCTGTTTACTGGTGTTTGTTAATATGATAAGGTCAACTGTCCAACATGGTGTGCCCAGTGACCGTGCATCATAATATACTATCTTTTATGGATCTTCACTGCAAATAATATATTTTAAATAAATAATTGGCATTGGGGTCT
This sequence comes from Micropterix aruncella, assembly GCA_944548615.1. Classification (NCBI taxonomy): domain Eukaryota; kingdom Metazoa; phylum Arthropoda; class Insecta; order Lepidoptera; family Micropterigidae; genus Micropterix; species Micropterix aruncella. The sequence goes on from OX155955.1 coordinate 6,189,040, forward strand.
TCGTGTAATTAGCCATATTTAAGAACATTCCGAACTTCAAAACTCCCAAACGGCTCTTAATTGAGGTAAGTTGTAAAAGTCATAAATATTCTAGATAAATAGATATTTCCAATGGTATAAACGTTATTGTTATTGGAAAGGTGGGCCCAGCGCCCATACATTTTTGCCCATTATCCTTTACTCGATTTATTTTACGCCAATGCTTTGCAGTTGACAGCCTTTTATAAAATCCCCTTCTTTCTAATTAACTGAAACGATCCTCCTTAAGATTAATTTTACGCTGGAACCCTTTTTTAATGATATTTTATATTAATCGAAAGCAAAATAAATTATGTAGCTTGCGCTGTGATGTCCTAAATAGGCCGGCGAAAAAGCCTCGGGCCGTTTTTCGGCAGGTGGTCGTGCCGGGGGACCTCAGACCCCGGAGCACAGTGGATTTCGAATATAGCTTGCTACATTCGCAGACTAAGTGTGGCAGAGTCAATTGCACACTTAGTATGCTCAAGTTAAGTATGTATTTACGAAATGTTGAAATTGGGGCTTTTAAGTAAATGATAATATATTGCCTCTCCAATAACAATAAACAAGGGATAAAAATGTATAGGCGCTAGTCTTACCTCTCCAATAACAATAGCGTATTTACCAATGGATAGATCTATTGATCTAGAATATTTATGACTATTACAACTTACCTGAATTTGAAGCCATTTCGGAGTTTTGAAGTTCGGAATCTTCTTAAATATGGCTAATTACACGAAATCCCCAATGTAGTTGGGGATCCAGCGACAAAAAGGTGCAAGTTTTGAGAAAGCTGATACTTTCAGATCAGACAGTATTTTGGCCATAGACATAATACATACGTCGGGAAACAGAGCAGGAATAAATTCATGAGACACATTACAGAGTTCAAGCAACATATTCTTATATATAAAAATGAATCGCCGTGCGTTAGTCTCACAAGATCTCGAAAATGACTCGACCGATTTGAATTATATATTTTTTTTGTTTTGTTTGCCTTGATTCAGGGGTGGTTTACAAAAAAAAATATTTAGGAAAAATTAAAAGAAACAACTGAAAATCGAAAAAATCGAAATTGGTAATTTTGGGAAATGGGCCACTTTCAATAGATAACGTTCGCGGCGATCCTATTGTTTGATAGCTGCGTCATCCATAACCGTTATTCATTCCGTGCGATTGTGTAAAATTTCAAAAAGTCGAAAAGTCTAAGAGTCGAAAAAGTCAAAAGAGTCAAAAAAGTCGAAAAATTCAAAAAAGTTGGAAAAGGCGAAAAAGTCGGAAAGTCGAAAAAGTCGAAAGTCAAAATAGACGAAAAAGTCGAAAAAGTCCGAAAAGTCGAAAAATGCAAAAAAGTCGGAAAACTTGAAAAAGCATTTATATTTCATCATGTAAAGTAATTACATTGAATTTATTTTAATTACAAACGACTTTCATTTAATCACCAAACGAAACTCAAACCGTACATGATTCGGCCATATTATAGATTTCAATGAATTGGATTTGGAAGGTTGATTAGGATCAATAATAAACGCTTATGAAGAGTTACAATCAAATAAATTTTAGGTGGTACGAAGTTCATCGGGTCAGCTAGTATCCTAATATTTATACTGCTGACAAACTCGAGCATTCTTAGGAATGTATAGTTTGTACTCACCCAGCATATGTTCTTTATCGTTTCGGGTATTCTGTGACGGATTTCTTTTGCACAGTTTTTAAAAATAGAATGCCTGGATGTGTTTGGTGCCCTAGGGGATATCAGGCAATTAGCCATATTTAATAGGTTATAACTCAGAAACGGCTCATAGTTGAGATCAGTCGTTGTAGTAATGAATGTTCTACATAAAGATATATTCCCATTGGTATAAGATTTACATCTATTAGAAAAGTGAACCCAAAATGCCCATTCTCTTTTGTTATCTAAATAGTCTTAGATATTTATACGTTTATTGATACCAATATATTTATACTTTTTATATTATACGTTTATTTGCAGCAATGAAGTAATAAAATAGAAATACAAAGTGATAATGAAAATTATCTACTAATACATATTTATTTATTTATTTATTTTTATTTATTTATTTATTTATCCTATTTTTTATAGTTACATAGAAAGATTCCGTTCATTTTTTAGCACATTTTAAAAGAATACATATGAGGAAAATCGCGAAAGGGCATTAACTTGTCAGGATTACATCACCCCACTAGGTATACGCCTGTGTTGGGGTGATGGATACATAGTCCTGTGGTATTATTTGCTGAGCCTGTAGCCTTGCCTGCTGTCCCTCTTCCGTCTTAAAAACAATACGTAATATAATTTAGCATAATATAATATAAATAATATATTATAACATATTACAATATAATATAATATCATATGTTATAACATATAAAGTAATGTAGCATATTTATATATAATATAGTATAACATAATAAACTATAACATATTATAATCTGTATATCTGTATACATATCCATAATTTACATCTATATATCCTATAATTTGTGGTTAGAAATAGAATATTTTAATATATCATACTTTCGCATTCTTCTCTAGTATAATTTGAGAGCCAATGAGACACCCGTCTCTTGAACTGGTTGTCGGTTATGTTTAAGATCTGTCCTGTGTACGAGTTAAATATATTATAGAGTTTCGGTCCGAGATATGCGTAGTGTCGTTGTCCGTATACAGTCCTCATTTTTGGTTGAATCTGTTTGTCTTTGTGCCTAGTGTTGTGTTTGTGCTCTGGTTTGTCTTTATCCGTGTTCTTCATGAGGTCCCTCCGATAGCGCACCAGAACAGCGCGTATGTATAGTTGGCGTACGTCAAGTACTTTAAAGTCTGTATATAGGTCGTCTGACGGGGAGCGATATGGCTTCTTGTTAATGACTCTGAGCAAAGCCTTTTGCGCTTTGACCAGTGGGTCAAGATTTGTTCTTGCCATACCGCCCCAACCGATTTGTCCGTATGTAAGTAGAGTCTGCGCCAGTGCATAGTAAACAGTCCGTAGTAGGTTAATGTTGAGTATGCTTCTTATATTTTTAAATATATAAATCAACTTTCTAGTCCGTTTAGTCGTAGCCTCAATGTGTTGTGTCCATTTTAGATTTTGGTCAATGACTATTCCTAGATATTTTATTGTGTTTGTGCGTTCAAGTGGTAAACATGTACAGTTCAAGTAGTCGCATTTATGTAACGTAATATGGTGGTTAGTATTGGGATGATGTCTATTGTCGATGCTAAAGGTCATATATTTAGTCTTGTACTCGTTTAGCGTCAAAAGATTATTGTCAAGCCATCGTTTAGCCAGCTTCAGTCCCGCAGTCGCCCTGTCAAACGAAGACGTCCATGTGTCGCCGTAGAATAGCAACACAGTGTCGTCGGCGTAGGACAGTACGGAGCCCTGAACCTGAAGCTGGCATAGGTCATTTATGTACACTAAGAAGAGTATTGGGCCCAGTGTGCTGCCCTGTGGGACCCCATAGGAACACGGCAGGGATTCACTTGTCTCGCTGTCAATTTTAACTTGCTGCGTGCGTCCAGTTATATAGCTACGAAACCAGTCCAACTCTACGTCTAAAACTCCGAGTTTCTCAAGTTTCGTGATTAGTCTATCGTGAGGTACTGTGTCGAAAGCTTTAGCCAAGTCGAGAAAAATACCAATGCAATGTTTGTTTCTATCGAGGTTTTCTGTTATACATTTAGTTAATTCAAGAATTGCATCGGCAGTTCCTCGACCCGGCCTAAAGCCATACTGTCCGTCTGACAATAGATCATTTGTCTGTAAGTAAGTCGTTAGTTGTTTTGCGGTTATTTTTTCTAGTATTTTGCTTATTGTATTTATTACTGAAATCGGACGATAATTTTTAGGGTCACGTTTGTCACCTTCCTTAAAGATCGGTGTCACATTGGCTGTCTTAAATACTTCAGGAAATTTTCCCTTGTCTAAAGTGAGGTTGGTAATATACACCAAGGGTTTGGCTATGAATTTAGCAATGAACTTCAGAGTACCTACACTGATACCATCTGGACCTGGGGCGGAATCGCTTTTTAGCAATCTGATTGTCTTAAGAATGTCATCTTCGTAAACATGGGTAAATTTAAACTTCCTTTCAATATTAGGCAAAGTAAAATCGTCTTCAGTTGCGTTAATCGTTGTGGAAGTTTGATAGAAGGCCTTGGCCAGATTTACTCCAACATTAGTGAAGTATCTATTGAAATGTTGAGTAACGTCGCTCTTGTTTTTAATTAGTTGCCTGCCAATCTGTAGTTCCTGTACACTGCTTGTCGCCCTACCACGACTATTACTCATTTCATTAACTACCCTCCAAACAGTCTTTAAATTAAAGTTATCCGTCTCAATTTTTTTCCGGTAGTAGTCCTCCTTGCTCCTCTTAATTATACTTGTGCAAATATTTCTGTATCGTTTATAGTAGTCTTGTAGCGTCTTGTTGTTTGGGAATCTTCTCATTTGTTTGTGTAATTTGTCCCGTTTTTTAATGCATTTGATTATTCCAGTATTCATCCAGGGTTTTAGTAGTGTAAATTTAGGTGTCGTTATTTTTGTAGTGGTATTGTTTTGTATATGGTAATTTAAAGTATTTAAGAAAGCTACCGTTGCGTTGTCGACGTCATTAGTAAATGTTTCTGACCAATTTTCTTTACTTATGTCATTAAGCAGCCCTTCATAGTTAATAATTTTCTTCGATTTTGTCATGTCAGCCTTCGCATTGTTTTGCTTGCCATGTAGTCCAAAGAGTGTGGAATAGTGGTCAGTAATGGTAGTATGTGCGACCGCAGCAGTAAGGCTATTTTTAGATTTTACATATATATGATCTATGCAGGTACCGTTTGCAGGGCGAGTTGTTGTGTTGATCGCGGAAACGAACCCCAATTCGCTCATTAACCCTTCGTAGTCATCAGCCTGGTGATGTTTGGGTCCTGTTGTCGAAATATTGATATCTCCTGCGATTATAAAATGTTTTACTCTATCATTATTTACGTGTGTCACAATCCGTTGTAGTGAATCTAAAAAATTTTCGATATTGATAATCGATGGAGATCTATACAGTGCAAGCACTCTGATGTCATTGATTTCAATTAAAAGTCCAGTACATTCTAAAATTTCTAAATCGTAAATGTTAGCGATAATTCCTACCTTCGTGTAGACCACCACACCATCTGCTCTATTAGCGTTATTTTTAGTGCCTCTAGCGTTGTACCCGATTAGCTGAGGTAAATGCGGTAAATCTCGTATCCATGCTTCTGATAAAATTATGATATCCACATTTATTTTTAGCTCGTGTAGTAGCAGAGGTACCTGATCGAAATGTTTTGATATACTGCGTATGTTTAGGGCTAATATTGTTACCATATATTGATTGGTGAATATCTTTAAACATTCTGATGGAGAGTTTAAAACTAAGGTATCAAGATCCCCCATTTCATCAATTATGTTTGTTATATTATCGCCAGTAAATATATTGTCGCATGTTAAAAATCGGCAGTGTATTGCACCTCGTTATTGTAGTTTCCACTTCTATTGATTCAAGGGAATAGAAAGAATGCCTATATCTCAACTTACGATATATTTTTATATGTATTATTTGTATATAGTAGTGAAAAATAGTAATCAATGGATTAATAAGTATATATGTATCTTGTGGCATTGAGTTGTATAAGTTATTGTTGTTATATTTTTTGGAATATTTTATTATAGAATTAAATTTATATAATACATACAATACCCGCCCATTGTGAACTTTCACAGTGAACTTTTTTGACATAATATATAATACTACATATAAATAGCTACATAGTAAGTAGCATTGATTATATATGCCATTAGATTACGCATATTTATAGAACGATTTAGCAACCTTTCTGTGCCGGCGAAATGCAGGTGGCGTTGATAGCAATGACGGCCAAACTAATAGCAATTTATTTGGCCACCTATAATACCATTGATAATGAATGGTTTGTTTTTATAAAGGACTGATTGATAATTAAAGCCTAATAATTAAACCAGTGATAACAATAATAACATTCAATTATTAGTGCCATATTTTTTTATATAGGCTGATTACATCACAGGAATAATACTGAGATATAGAATGCAATTTATTAGTCTATCTAAACAGGATGGCGGTGTCGACTACAACGGGCGAACCCGTCACCCCAGGCTGGTATAACGATATAGATCGTTCTTTCAGCCGTGGGATGAGCGTAGAAGACTTGGGGGGAAGACAATCTACTGTCTAGTTCACCAGCAACCCGTTAGAGGCACCGGGGAAGGTAAAAGCGGGCAGCCTCACTCCCTAACTACCAGTCTTGGCTGGATATCTCCGTCTGGAATTAACCTTCAGGATACCTCCGTCCTCCCGACTGGTTACGGGTCCAAAGTCGCTTACGCAACCTCTACCTGTTGTATTACAGCGGTAATTCAGTTTGAATTTATCGCGGACCTAGGCGTTCTTTGTCCGTAGTGCCACACAGAATCGAATGGCCCAAGGTCATTTCAAGAGTGGCATAACATCAGGTGAAACATACACCCGCTGCTTAGGAAACAGTGTATTTCCTTAGTCTCCAGATCCCTTCAGCAATTAGTCAGAATGCATAACCGATTGGCTTCGCCGACCGGTGCGCAAACCGTCCAGTGGCGCCGGGATGCAATCCCGCCGGGAGAAACCGGTCCACCAGCTCAGAGTCCTGAGACACGGGAGTCTTACCCGGGGTAACCTTCCACTCGAGGAGGCTTCTGAATAGGAGCTGAATCGTGAGTTGAGCCGATCCGAGAACAAAATGGATCTTGTAGCCCAAGCTGCACGAAACCGTTCACCACCAGTCTATCTAAACATTAAAGTGCGTAATTATTACGTACTGAAACCTGTCTACCAAATTCAAAATTTACATCTTTATGTAAATACTATTATAATAATAAGAGCTATGCTTTTAATTTTTATACCGTATAGTTTGAGCATTATCTACAGTACTGTTATACAGTGCCGTGCGAATTAATTGGAACAAAGAGTATTTTTCTTCAAAAAGTGCTTTATCGGACATAAACATACAAAAATAGTAATGGTAGTTATAGATTGTTAGTTTTAATATAGAATGGTCCTCCTTTTGCATTTATAACACCTTTTACTCTTGTAGGCATATAATTTACCAGGTTTTGACATATTCCTCTCAGTTCATCATCGTGAAACCAGACTTGAAATACTGCACTGATCATCTTGGTTTCAGTAAGGTCCTGCTATTCGTTATATCCAAGGGCGGTCCCAGGGGGGGGGGGGGGGGTCAAGGGGGTCATGACCCCCCCCAAAATCTTAAATATATATGGCTTATAATAAGCCCCTTATGCAAATACACTTGTTTCCATAAATAAATTATTGTATATTAGAGGGGAACTTTAAGTTTTATTTACAAATCGACAAGAGTCTAAATGCGAAGACAATATTTAGTCAACTTTATTCAGAAATTACTGAGGTAGCATCAGAATTGGACAGTGTTATTAAGATGCCGAGAACAGTATCTCGTCAAACGCAGCGTGCAAATGTCCCGGCTAACTCTACCGAGGATTACTTCCGCAGAGTAATGTATGTGCCATTGTTAGACAGTGTCATAATTGATTTGAAAGATCGCCTGTCTCCAGACATAATGAAACTTTCAATTTGAATGTGCTCTTGCCACGAACCTCTTACAGTGATGACGACATACAAGTTTTACGAGAGGTAGCCGATGCTTACAGTGGACTTTTGGGAGTACCAGTTTCGTCTGTTGTTGCAGAATATCAATTGTGGGTAGCTACGTGGAAGCGACTGTCACAATCTGCCCCAAAACAAGCCGTTCCCACTTGTCTGATGCAAATAATTGAACAATGTGACAATGACTTGTACCCATCCATCAACTGCCTGCTTCGGATTCTTGCGACATTACCAGTAAGTGTTGCCACTGGAGAACGGAGCTTTCCAACTCTGCGTCGCGTTAAAAGTTGGCTCCGAGCATCCATGGGAGAAGAACGCCTTGTCGGTCTAGCTCTCCTGAACATTCACAGGGACATTGATATTGATGTGGATGCTGTGATTACAAGATATTCAAAGGGTTCAAAGACCAAATTAGAGAAATTTATATTGAAAAAGAGAAATTTATATTGTAATTCTCGTCTTTATTTTACATATTAAATAATTGATTTACTATTTAATGTTTCAATTAATTTTAACCTGAAGGATTAAAAACCTGATAAGTAATTCAATATTGATCAATCTGAGTTTTAAGGTTAGGACTTGGTATTGGTCCGATCAAAAAACTTTAAGTACATAACGGCGACCCCCCCCCCCCCCCCAAAATGTAAGTCTAGGACCGCCCTTGGTTATATCATGTCAGTCCTCAAGGTCGTCAATCTGGCACACTACAAGGCTCAACAACAGCAACTGGCCCGATTTAAAAGGACCGCATAATTTATGAATAATTCATATCATATTAAAGCGGCAAGTATCCTTAACTGTCTCCTCAGTTTAGTGGCGCAAATTTATATGCAGGAGGCTTATTTTGCCTTTGCGTCGCGTCGCTGTAAAGACATAAAGACAAATTAGCCCCCAATAAGGTAAGAGCGCCGTATACTGGTATACGTATATTCAAATGGGATATTACCAAATATGGCTCGCTTGGCATATTTTTCGAATATTATAGATATAAATATTTCCACATAGCTTCGTTGATAGAATTCCGACCGTTTGCGCCGAAAGATACGCCTGTGCGGGAGCTTACTACTATTGACAGGGTTCGTGACCTCCATCCCTTCTCCTGTTCTTTTAGTTGTCCACGGTAGACTTTACCCTGGACAACGTGGTTGCAACATCGCAGAAGCATCAGTTGCTACAAACTACAAAATGAACGCGGTAAATCCGTTTTTATCTTGTTTATAATATGATTGACTGTTCTAGACCGGATTTCGGAGCCTAAATTCGAATGCATACTATATCCGAGTCTCCCACCCTGATTCATTCTATAATCGGTTGCAAGATTATAGAATGAGAATTCCGGAGCTACGGAATAACCTCGCCTCACGCAATGACAACTCTAACTTTTATTTCATTCAAGAATACGTTCATTCATTCATAGTGTCTTTAACTAGCGTGATATATGACGATAAAACATACTTATTGACAGTGTACTTAGGCATAGTTTATGACTTGACGCGTTACTTTCCGAATGATACGTTGAATGAAGTATCGCAAACTTCAAAAATTAACAAAGGTTTACTGTTTTATTAGGCTAATAAAAGAAGTGGCTCATCACCCTTAATAAAGACAAGCGTAATGTGCTTCGCATAGGAAGGAATAATCCAAAGTTGCATTGCCAATTAGATGATGTGAACATCATTGTGATTGAGGTGATCGATTGATTTGAGTTGATTCGGTTGAAACTCAAGGAAGATTACAATTGCGATAACTGGACGACATCAGAAAAGCAGCTGGAACTAACTGACTGAGGGCAGCAGCTGACAGAGAGACATGGAAGAAGAAGGAAGAGGCGTACTTCCAGCAGTGGACCAAAACAGTCTGATGAAGAAGAAGAAGAGAAGAACTTAATTAAAAATTTATCTAAAATATTTAAGATTAACTAACTAAAATATCATCCGGTCTCAATTGTCTATGTATACCAATTTTCAAGGCGATCGGTTGAACGGTATAGAAGTAGATGTGCTGCAGTGCCATCTAATGACGAGTTACAACAAAACGGATAGCATAAAAACCTTCTCAACGTCAAACGGTGTCGAAGTCTATTAAACTCAGAACAACTTCAATTTTTATATACGAGTAGGAAGGCAAATATTGAAACGGTGAATAATTTAATTTCTTCTCAACTAAGATTACTTAAATTATCCGAAATTCACATGATAAAAAATACTCTTAGGTCAATAAATAGATATTGGTTCAAAATTTGACTACGCCCATATCTAAATTTAGCGTAGGTAGAGAGACTATCGTAGCAGCAACCCCAAAACGTTATGATGCGTGAATTTGAGCGGCGCGTTCGCGAGAACAAAGCGCCTGTCGGGAAAAGAGGAGCGACTGCGCGAACATCGCTTAAAAAGTTTAATTAGTAATGACAAGTTTCAGCGGCGAAGTGGGCAAGTTAGACGTCACCGTTGCTACGCGAACCTAATGAAAATATAGGCCTCCGGTGACCTCCATTCGCATTAATTTACTGGAGGGACGTGAGCTTAATCGTGTTAAATGCGAGAATAATTATTATTATATTATACATCGTCGTCTTGCAGCGTCATTGTGTGAACTTTGCTCACTTGGCGGCATTTCCTGTGCGGATCGAGGCCGAAAGCTTTGCGATCTGAAGTGGTTTTTACACGACTGCCCAACAAAAAGGAGTGTAATGTGTTCAGCGTTAGTGTATGTATGTTTTCCGTTTCTTTATTAACACGCTTTTATTAGGTCGAACTATGTAATTGAATCTAAGGTTACTAATTTAACCATCTTCCAAGGATCGTAGCGTCATGAATATTGGCAGCTGTATGTAGTTCTGATGACAATACAATAATATGGTACTGTCGAACTGATCTGATGATGGAGTCGGAAGATATGAACTGGAGCATCGTATCATAGCTGTGTTTGGACTTGTTAGAAAAGTCTTGGAATGCACTTTGACCACGATTAGGTTTCAAGGTTGATGTGGTTTTTATGTGCATTTATAAAAGCGTGTTTTTAGTGTTTTTTTTTAACTATTTATTTATTACACCATAACTTTGAAACACTTAAACCGAAATATAATTGTTTCGTATTGTTGTTAGAATCATTTTATCATTCTGAGTGTCTTAGGGTATCTAAACTGTCGAAATGTCAAATAAATAATTGTCTACATTTTCAAATGTCAATATATTAAGATAAATATATCGTGTGTATCATCAAATTAAAGGTCTGATTGAGTACATTTTGAAAACATATTTGTATCAATATGTATAAATACATAAACCACAAATATTTCATTTAAAAAAATCGTTATTACTTGAGAAACGAGGCCAAACGAATAAGTAGCGCGATCGTTTCGAGATACCTGCCGCACGACGCGCAGCGCTGCGACGCCACACTTCTGTAAATTGCCCCGCTAAAGCTTCTGTAAATTGAATTTTCTTTGAACGAATATTTTTTAACGTACAACTTTATTCTCCATTAAACGTGCTTTTCTGCGCGAGCAAATTGTTTCTATAATATAAATACAATAGTTCACTTTTTGTAACGGCAGTCGTGTTTTTTAATTATTTAAATTATTGTTCTTGTTTGGTGGAATGTACAGAGCCGGATTTAGTACTAGCACCACCCTAGGCCGACCATTTTGCCGCACCCTTCTTTTTACTGGTTTGAAAAATAACAAGGGTTAAGGGGCAAAACGACTTATCATTAAAAGAAGGCAAATGATAATTTACTTTACCGGCCCACCAACCAACCAGGAGGGAAAGTATTTTTTTTTTTTTTAATTTTATTCCAACAAAAGAGAAAAACAGCGCTCGGGTCTTAAGTTAATAAATAATAATAACAATATTACGGCCAAAATAGTCTCCTGGTAATATACAGTTAATGTGCGTGATGTTGTGTAATAATATTTATATATTATGTTATATTATCATGATCTCTCGATTTCTGCGTGTGTATGATAGAGTAGGATGAGTGTGTTTATGTGTGTGATTGTGATGTGTGTTTAATGGGTGTGTGTAGGTACATCTACGTGTATGTGTCATAGTTGTGTATATATGAGAGTGTGTGATTCTGCACAGGTATGTATCTGTTCAAGCTTTTAAGGTCTGGTCTATTACCGCTCTGATAAACTCCTTTTTTCTCATTGAGAATATGTCTAGTATTGTGTATTGTGAACGCACATTTTTTTTCGATATGAGGACGTAAATATTTATTTGGAACCCCTTTAAGTCGATTAAGGTCATTTTCAGATTGAAGTCTGTCTGTGTGTCACGATAGCTCCCAAACACTTAATCCGATTGAGCTGTAATTTGGCATCCAAGCATCATTTGGTCATAGCAAGAGTTGAAAAGTTGTGGTTGAAATCGGTCCACCAGGGGGCTCACTAGTCATATGTTAATCTCGAAATATTGGACATATAGACTTGAAATTTGGTATGCAGATGCCTTGTGCCGAAATCACATTGTGAAGTTTTGGTTGGAATATCTCATATGTACTTATTCTTCTTCCTAGTGTGACACCCGCTGACCAGCGTAGCATTCGTTTTTCTGTGGTATGTGGTTTATTAAGATGTTGTTTGTTAGTTGCCCAACATTCTGATCCATAAAAGACAGCAGGTCTAATGGCTCTCATATACATTTGCCATTTGATCTTAAGGGGCGTTTTTCTGTCGCGCATAACGCCTGTTAGTTGTCATCACTTCAAATATCCTGTTGTAGATCTATGGGAGCTAATGGGCCCTTGCTGAGTTGGCCACGAAGACCCATTCTGTTCAGGGTTGGTCACACTCACGGGTCAACACCCATTCGGCGGCCTCCACGAATGAAGCGCGAGCCCGGCCAGGACTCTGGCCTTAGGGCTAGTTTCCCCTAAGAGTCAACCTTCTGGCGCTCCTGGACGGTCTGCGCACCGTGCAGCGTGAGCTAATCAATTGTGCACTCTGACTAACAGTCGGGGGAGTCTTGAAGCAGTACTGTTTCCTATAGAGCGGGGGCGGACCTTACGGCGGCTGCTCTTGAAACGACCATCGTGGTCCGCGATAGATTCGGTTTACACCGTTTCACCGCTTTGTAAGGGAGAGGACCGCGCAAGCGACCTCGAACTCGAAACCAATCGAGAGACCGGAGTAATATGGTCGCAATTGGAAGTAAGAGCGTGAGTGTAAGCCCGCTGGGTAACATACTTGGTTATCTCGCGGATAAGGCGTTGGCCTCTTACGGGAATGTGGCGGAGCTTGACGGTGGACTGTTTTGTCCAAGTTTTCTGCGCTCACTTCATGGGAGATAGAACGAGCAATCGTTAAAACTTCCTGAGGTGACGGGTTCGCCCGTTGTAGTTGACAACTCTATTTTGTTGTAGATCTATATCAATTTTGCCATCGTTGCTTAGTATTGAGCCCAAATATTTAAATTGCGTCACCGTTGGGTAAAGGCGTAAATCCTAAAGAGATGTCATGTACAAGCTACACTAATAATATTTAAACTCTACAATGCATTTTAATCAAATATTAACGCCATCGTAATGTATCTCATTTTGTAATTTCTTCGTAATAAAACATTAAAAAATATATATGTGTCAAAGATTAGTAGGTACTCAAACGGGCTGAGCATAGCATAATGCGAATCTTGTAGTGAATGCATCAATGATTTTATCGTAATTTTTAATTTAAAGAAACAGGATTCTTACTGCGTGAAACTAGACGATAGTTTTTCCTGGCGTTTCGGCAAAAATAAGTTTTCATGGGCTGTTACGTTGTACTTCGAGTAGATATTTAGAATATAAGGAGTCAAATGTTGCGATGTATTTGGATCTCACATATTGTGTAGACTGTTCCACATCGCTGCCGCTGTACACACTGACAAAATATTGAATTGATTCTTACATTACGAATTTGTTATTATACAAAATAATGACGTTTCAATCGTAATTTTGTTGAGTTACAAGGAATTTTGATGAAACTCTGTTATTCGATTATATCTACATTTTCCGTACGGTTAATACGGAAATAACAGTATACTGTAGTTTCAAGGTCGCTTTGTAATGAAATAACATATGTTTTAACGTTACCTTGTGGATGCAATAAAGAACGCGAAACACATCGTCAGCATCTCCATACACGTAACACATCGGTTTTTGACGCATCGGTGTACTATTCGCAATCACAAAGGCCATTGCCTTCTCTATCTCAAGCCATGCTACTGAGAGATCTGGCAACGACGTCGTGAACCGGTCTACGTGCGGCCTACCACCGTATTGCAGTATTGTGACAGTTCGAAACTGATCGAGACTGTTGTCGGCGTTTGGGGTTTTGTGTCAGTTTTTGTGGTTTTTATGTATAGTTTTGAATGTGATTTAATGTAAAATACTCATATGCCTATCTGCAACAACTATTTAAGGTAAATATACATCTTTTTATCAACAAATTTGCGTTAATATGTTGTTTTACATAGAAACATAACCTAAAATTGTCGTGTTTCTCTGATCTCCAACACATTCGTTATTATCGCTAATTTTACAGATTTCATTAACAGTTTTAGTTCATATCTATTAAATATTAATGGCATAATCATTTTTTAAAAGTATCCTTTACCTAATTAGCTCTATCATTAGCACAATCATATATCTATGTCGACATCATGTTATATTTTAGAGTGTTGTTTATTTTGAATGCAAATAAATTACAGATTCACAGATGCGTTTGTGCAGTCAGCGGACTGAGTGAAATTGAGAGCAGTTTTTGAGCACTCTTAACACACCTATTGCCTTGTTTTGCATACCTCTTATGTACCTCATCATTAATTTTAACTTCAAATATATTACAGATTCCAGGGGGAGTTGTCAGTGCAATCTAGAGACAGAGCGCCGTTGGATCTGGATAAAATATAATCAACCGATCGGTTTGCCTCGTATACTTCATTATATATTTGCTTTCATTAATTTTGACTAAAATTTCAGATTACGAGAGTCATTGGTGCATTCCAGGGACAGTGTACCGTTGGATCTGGATAAAATACGATTTACAATAACCCCTCAAGGTAATTATTTGGTTATTCCTTTTTTATCTCTTATAACATTAGAGCCCCACCGACATTGTTTTACGTTTATTTTGTTATCGTCGATGTGTGCCAATTGATAACCACACTACAAACTTGCTTGAGCATGCTTGCACTGATTTGCACCGTTGAGTCTGCACGTGTATACCTTGCTAAAGCGTTGAGTCTGTGTCTGTATGCAGCTTTTCCCGAGACGATAGGCAACGATGATGATCAAGCGAGCGATACTCAATGACGAT